>CATIWF010024831.1:0-15878 GCA_949630135.1 Balakata baccata
TAAACTAAATTAACACGAAATAATCAACTTATTTTAAAATATTTTAGATTAAATTATCATAAATATTAATTTCTAATTAATTGCTTAGAATATGCAAGGGTACACGCGGAACGATAATTATGTTTTATAATTCTTATTATGTAATGAATTTATTGTTTTGTATTCCTCTAAACCATTAAACATCATAGTTTTTTGGACCTTTATAGAAGAAAATCTACAAAATTAATTATTAATTTATAAAATTTAGAATAAAAAATTAAGTATTTCTTCTATTGATAAATTTATAAGATTTGTATTTTTATTATGAAAAATAAATATCATATATTTTTAAAGAAATATAAATATAAATTTGATAATTATTAGTTAAATTATTTAATTGTCTTCTTTATTATTTATTTATTTGCTTTTGTTTGTTGTCTACCAAAGGGTGCAATTTCAAATTGACATTTATGCATTACTGTTAATTTTACATTCTGTCTAACCAAACCATTTCAAGTAAAGCATTTATCATTATACCTTTCTTTTTATGTCGTTTTGTGCTTTGAACAATCCAATTCTGTTTCTATTTTATCTTTTCTCCTCAGCAATTACACTTGCATTAACCATTTAACGATTGTGTCTCTGAAAATCTATAATGGCAAGTTAGAAAGTTGAGAATTTATGTTGCCTATTTTACTATTATGTCCTTTGTTTTTTTCTTATATGTATGATGATATTATACACTAAATTTAAATTGTCCTTTTTTTTTTTTTTTTTTGCAACAGCATCAGTCCCTTTGTGTTCTCCAACCAAAGCCCTACGCAATAACCAGCAACAACCAAAGCTATATATCTCTTCTGCTGGTCTCCTCATGCTTTTTATCGGTTTAATTAGTTCACGCATCGCCATTTGCTTCTCCTCCTCAACTCTGGAGAGTATATAAGGAAAATCTCTCTTCAGTTTTTGAACAAGATGAATTTCCAGCATGAGGAATTTCCTGAATCGAGTTATGAAGCAAATGTGCCCTTGGCATTGCAGTCCTCAAGAATAGCTTCGGGCTTTTTACTTATATATTGGAGGCTGTGATTCAAGTTCTTTTCGAGGTCTGTGAATAGGTGCATCAGCCAAGGTTGTGGTTTGGGTGGTTCTAGGTATATCAGAAAAGGTTGTAGGCTTTGGAGGATTTTTGGGAAAATGATCCAATTTGATTTGATGGACCGGGCTCAATCTAGAGGCTTTCTTCTGTATCAAAATCACTATCTTCATTTTTGATCCTAATGAAAGAATTATGAGAGACTTAGATCATTAAAATGAGCCACCAAGGAAACTGTGAATAAGTTTGGTGCCAAGGTGTAAGAGAGAAACCATTTTATTGATCTGAGGCCCTGTTTGGATATTGTTTTGCAAAATGGCCTTTCTTTCCACAGAAATAGCATCGATCAGTTTTCTTCTATCGTTACTGTCTTCTTTTAAAAAACTTAAACCTTTTCTTTTTTCTACGAGGAGAGGATGAAAACTATTTGTACTTTTTGTAAAATAGTGATTTTGATACAGAAGAAAGCCTCCATATTGAACCCGGTCCATCAGATCAAATTGGATTATTTTTCCAAAAATCCAAACGACAGCTTATCATTTCTACTCCCTCTTTTTCTTTCAAAACTACCTTTGGCAGCAAAATAGATTTTCTCTATGAACTTTATCACATCCCTGATGAAAAGAAAACTCTAATTACTGAGATTCCTGAGGATGGTCGTCCCAGTCAAGATAAGTTAGTGTTGACATTTTTGCTCTGAAAGAGGGTGGTTCAGAGTAGTTGACTATGTAGTCGTACTTTCCACTGGATTGTCCCAGTGAGCCAACCGAGGGATCAGATTGTACAAAATTACTACTCAAAGCGGCAATCTGTGGTGAATAATAAAATCGCTACTATAACTAGCGATTATACTATAAAAATCCTATCTCTAAATCATCTTATCAGTTTGTAAAAGATGAGAATGGCAAACTGTAAATATACTATAGAAATTGTATATCTGAATCATCTTATTAGTCCGTAAAAGATAGGAATGACAAATTGTAAATCGCTAGTTATAGTAGCAATTTTACTGTTTATCACAAATTACCACTTTAAGTAGCGATTTTGTGCAGTCAAACCTCCAATTGACATAAATAGACACATATAGAGAAATATGTTTTCTTTCAACATATTTATGTAATTTTTTAATTTTTTTAACATATATAAGTAAAAAGCCCAATAGCTTCCCAGGTATGGTGTTTTCTCACTCTTCTTTTTATTTTTTTGTTGGAAAATTACAAAAGAAAAAAAACATTATCCATCTAATTAAATTTCTCTATTAACTCTATATTTTTAGATGAAAAGTTGACATGGATATTCGGTTAGCCTTCCCACCCTCTCCTTCTCCTTTCCTTTCCATTTTATCCTTTTTTTTGGCTTTCTTTTTTTCTCTAGAAAGATATTGTAAAAATACAGATTTCAATTGTATGTTTGCAGAAAATAGGAAAGCTAACGGAGGATTGAATTAAAAAAAAAAAATGCAAATATCAGAGTTGCATGCCATCCTCTTCTATTATTTTTGTATTTCATTTGCTCCTTTTTTTAATTTTCACCTTCGTTTTGAATACCAGATGACTCTTGTTTCAAAAATTTGAGTTTTTTTTTTTTAAAATGTTATCTCTTCATTCTATTAATTGGTGTTGCACGTGTATGAAGTCTGGAAATTTTTGTTGTTTTCTCTGAAGTAGACTTGGATTCCAGGAGTTAATGGACTTATCAGAGTGTTGAGGGTTGAGGCCTTTGATTAGCGGTGTCCAAATCATAAACGGTACGTATAATTCTTTATCTTAAACAAAATTACATATTTTAACCTCTGTTTCTGGGTTATTCTGCCATCACATGTTGTAAGTTAACAATATTTGCATGCAATAGAGTTGAATTAGTGCCACATTAATATATTTCATTTCAGCCGTTTATATTATGTGTGTTGGGTTCTGATTGCACCGTTTAATTTGATCTGGCCATAGTTCTTAATTCATATGATTACTCCTGATTCTGACATCGATTAATTATTTTTTAGCTGTTCATATTTGCACTTTGGAATGTGTCTGTTGATCGCGTGGTATATGTTCAATGTAATCTGTTTGAAAATTGAGCCAAATTTACATTGAATTTTAAAAAATTGTTTTAAGCTATTTATATGTGTTTTTAGAGGCTTTTAGGGGCGCTATGGTTATAGGAAATCAATCTTTCGTAATTGGAGTATAATAAATATATGTTCATATCTTATAAATTTGTTTTTATTTACACAGGTATAAACTCAATGTTGTAGTTGAAGATTCAACTAGATCTGCTACTTTTATTATATTTGGACAATAAGCGGCTGAATTTGTTGATGTAAGTTGTTATGATTAACCGTGTTAAGATCCCTATAATTTAACATTTAAAGTCATGCATATATTTGAAGATCACAATCCTTCGACTTTAAAATATAAGCTAGCCGGAAAAGCAACATCTTTTGATACTGTATTGATGAGAAATCTTTTAATAATAGAACCAAATGATATTTCAATTGATTCAAGTATTGACATGATACACATGTATTTCAAAATCATATGAACTCCCACAAAATATTCAGTCAATGCAAAATATGGACGAATCACCCATGAAAAAAATGTGTATTAGGTAAAAATCATATAGTATATTTAATATCATATATTGTATTGCATGTATTTAAAATTTTATATTTTTTCATTAAAATTGAGTCTAAGAATCATGAATGCACTTGGAGATCTCAACTAGATTGACATCCACCTAGCGTTTTTTATCATCTACTTGCGCCCATCTATTATTAAATCAATGAAGAAATCAGAGTTTACAAAAAGCTGAAAACTAAGGCAGCTAATCAAACAAAAGGAAAACATTTATTCTCTACCACTAAAACCATTAAAAGCTAAAGATATATAAAAATCTGGAATCACATGCCACCATGAATCTGTTGTAGAATTTGCACCGAACTTTGCAAGCTTATCCGCAACAGTATTGCCTTCCCTGTAAATATGATAAGCGATCATCTTCATATTCTTCATCCTCTGCAAGCATCTTAACCAAGTTGGTAAAAGAGTCCAATGAACTGCTATATTCCTGGATTTTATAAGATTCACCACATACATGGAGTCACATTCCAGCCAAAGGCAATGCCACCCTTTCTCCTATGCCTTTTCTACCGCAAAAATAGCTGCATGCAGCTCCGCTAAATAGGCATATCCACTGCCCAGGTTCAATGAAAAAGCACCCAACACATACCCTCTTCTGTTGCGAAAAAGACGCCCTCTACCCATTGATCCCAGTGCTCCATTTGCAGATCCATCCATATTAGCTTTAATCCAATTCGATAGAGGAGGATGCCAAATAACGCTAATTATCTGAGGAGCTTTCGCTGGCTTCCCTTGGACATTTAAAAGCCGAAAGATGTTCCATTGTTTTTGTGTATTATACATAGTGCCTAGCTTAAATAAATCAGTTTCCTTAACTAAAAGCCATATTTTCCGCAGGACATTATAAAAGCTCACTTGTTCTCCTTCGAAGATAGCTTTATTTCTTGTTGTCCAATAACCCACATTGCATTAACAATGGCCGAAATCCTAAACACATGTACTTAAGAACTAAAATTAACGTCCACTGCATCCATAAGCAAAGCCATCAAACAACCATTCACATTAATTCTTTGCTGAAAGAAAGAACTAATTGCTTT
The DNA here is from genome assembly GCA_949630135.1 of Balakata baccata. Lineage (NCBI taxonomy): Eukaryota > Viridiplantae > Streptophyta > Magnoliopsida > Malpighiales > Euphorbiaceae > Balakata > Balakata baccata. Next base: position 4,746 of record CATIWF010024831.1, read on the forward strand.
CCAAACCCCGTTAGCCAAATTGCATGATACAAACAAATGATCAATAGTCTCCACACTAAAATTGCATGATACAAACAAATGATCAATAGTCTCCACACTAGCAAGGCATAAAGCACACTTAGATACCACATTGAAACCTCGTTTAATTAAATTTTTATGTGCTGGCAAACAACCGTGTCTTGCTCGCCAAAAGAGAATAGATTTCAACGGTGGTAAAAATGCTTTCCAACTAACTTTCGCTAGCTTATCCCAGCCTTGATCATGAATACCCCCAACTACTCTATATGTATTCTTCACTAAAAACCTTCCATCTGCTGATTTTGTCCATATACAAACATCCTTGGCCGTTTAATTTCGTTTACTAGCTCCATTAGAATCTCCGTCGGCAAATTCCATTCATTGTCATGCAAAACATCGCTGACCTTAGCTGTCATGCCGTAGAACCCACAGAAATTCGAACAACTATCGGGGGTTGCATCCATTCCTTTGTCTAGAAGTAAACTTTTGTGTTTTCCCCAATAAACCATTTTATATCATGCTTCATCTCCATATATGAATTTTTTATCGAAGTCTAAACCGATGAATTGAAAGGAACCGATCTTATAAATCTCGATTTAAGAAGCAAATCTCCTTCCTTTTGAGAAATAAGTGACCATGAGAGTTTGGCCATCAAGGCATAATTCAGATCATCTAACCGCTTTATCCCCAGACCACCTGACCTTTTTTGTAGCACAGCAAGTTTTCCATGGAACTGTTACAAGTTTTTTTTCCTCAATACTCCCTGTCCATAGAAAATTACGCATTACTCTTTCCATCTAATTTAGAAGCGCTTTGGGCCATCTATAAATCATAAAAGAGTGAAGAAAAGAACTATAAATGACTGAATTAATCAAGGTGAGCCTACCGGCCACGGATTCTCCCTTTCCATGCTGCAAATTTACTCATAATTTTATCCGCTATTGGCTTTAACCACCTCTGCTTTGGAGCTCCAGAAAACAGGGGGACTCCTAGGTAATTAAAAGGAAGATTACCCATTTTAATATCCACTATATCTTGCATTTTTTTTGCTCTTCTAGGCGTCACCACATTGCTAAAAAAGATATTTGATTTCCCCCAGTTCACTTACTGTCCTGAAAAAGATCCATAAGCTTCAAAAATCTAAACAATCATCTTAATATTTCTAAGATTTGCTTTTGAAAAGATTAACACATCATCTGCAAACAGGAAATGAGTTGGGAAAGAATTTCTTCTTGAATATCTCATCGCTTCTAGCTCTCCCGATTCCACCAATTTATTTATCCTTCAGCTCAAAAAATCCTCTGCTAAACAAAATAAAACTAGGGACAAAGGATCACCCTGTTGTACTCCGTGGGAGCAAGAAAAATAACCCTTCATATCCCCATTAACCAATATAGAAAGTCTAGCAGAGGAAAAAATCTCTAACACCCAATTGCGGAAAAGAAGAGAAAAGCCAAATGCCTAAGATAAAATTCCAGTCTAGCATATCAAACGCCTTTTGGATGTCTATCTTTAAGGCCATATTACCTCCATAACAATTTTTATACAGAATATTAACACCTTATGATGCCGTCGCAATGCAATGAGAAATACTTCTGTTTTTCATGAAACCATATTGATTTCTTGAAACGATATTAGCAGCAATATTCGAAACCCAGTCAGCTAAAATTTTGTTATTATCTTAAAGTTGAAGTTACTCAAAGTAATTAGTCTGTATTGATCCACTGTTATCGGATCTTTCATGTTTGGAATTAGCACCATCATGCTTGAATTGAGACCAGCCGGGATTTTGCCAGTAAGAAAGAAATGACAAACAGAATTACAGACATTATTACCAACAGTATCCCAAAAGGCACGATAAAAGGCTCCAGTGAACCCATCTGGCCCTGGGGCACTCTGAGGATTCATATTGAAAACTACATTTTTAATCTCTATGAAAGAGAGGCAACGAGTCAAATAATTATTATCAACTTCAGTTGCTAGGTTTGGGACAAAATCAGAAATAAATTTTAAATTGGAACGTACTGAACCATCTGATTTAAAAAGCTTGCCATAGTAGTCAATAATATGTTGCTCAATAAAAAATTTGTCATCACAAATTGCATTATTAATCTTCATAACTGAAATACCTTGTAAAGGATTTCGACGAGAATGCAAATGATGGAAAAAGACCGAGTTACGGTCTCCTGCAAGCAGCCACTTTGCTCGCCCCTGCTCACGATAAAAAATCTCGTGTTGTTGGAGATGAGTGTTAAGCCATAATGAGCCTCCATTTCTTTAATATCTAAATCTTCATTAATTCCTTCAACAGCTATTTGATTTTGAATGTTTATGAGCTCTGATTCAGCTACTTGAATGTTTCTATGCACATTTCCAAAAACGTGATTATTCCATTGCCTGAGAACACCACGGAGATTCTTAAGCTTTAACTGCAAAGATTGCATTGGAGAACTTCCCAAGTTATATGCAGGCCAATTAGCAACAATAACACTGTGGAGATTCGGCTCTATAAGCCACATGGACCGAAATCTGAAGCGAGAAATCTTGGACCAAGCATTATTTGTGAAATTTACCAGCAAAGGAGAATGATCCGAGATTTGTCAAATTCAACAAATCCTCCCACAAAAACCTGCGTCTATTTGACCATACACTTCCATAAACAAAAGAGAAATTCATCTGTTTATTAAAAAGAGAAAAGCCCAAAGAAATATGTTGTTCATGTATATGCTGTGCCATGTAGCCATACCAAGATCGTTATTCACAAATACCCAAATAGAAGGTGGTGTCCTACAATTATGAGCTATTAGATTCAAATTCAAGGATGTCCAAAAACATGGAGATATTGCACTAAAATCAACCATTGGCTCTGCTAAACATACCAAGTCAGGTCTGCACTGTTGACAATGAGAAAATAAAACTCGTTGAGTTCCCAGATTGCCAAAACTCCGGCAATTCCAATAAAGGAGCTTCATAAATTCAGTTTGGAAGGTTTTCTCGTTACCCTCCTTGAAAGAGTAGCTTTGTTACGTGCTTGTTGTTTTTATGGACTTTTATGCCTTGTTACAGTAGTCCAATCATCACTTTCCAATTCGACTCTATCCGCCCAACTTTGTGTACCCTTATCGGCCTCTGGATTAGTTGGGTTTTTAATATGTCCATCTACTGAGCCTCTATCATTTTGATTCATCACTACTGTCTTCTCTTGGTTTGTTCGATCACCACTATTCTCTTCTGCCAAAGCTTTTCTCATGTTTTCTTCCTCATTAATTGGAGCATTCTCCTCATTAACATCATTATGCGTCGTAGCCGTCACTGCTCTTATACTTCAGTTTCCTCAATTGAATTCACACCAGCCTACATCTTCTCCTATATATGTTTGAATATTTTCCGCAACCATTATCAGTCCAAGGTCTGTCCTTAAATTCTCAAAAGCATTTGTTAGTGGAATATCAAGTACAGCCTTCGGTCTCCATTCCTGTTTAGGCCTCTCTTTTCCATTTTTATGATAATCTTCCTTCTCCGTCACTGGTTTATTTTTCTTGTTATACCTACAAATAGCATATGAATGGCCAATATTAAAGCAAGTGTTACAGAATTGTGGGAGATTTTCGTATATGACATCTATCAAAAAACTCTTCCCAGTTCGTTTCAACAGCAGACTATCTGGCAATTTATTCGACAAATCAATCTCCACCAAAACTCAAGCAAAGTGGCCGAACTCTCCATGTGCAGTGGCGTGATCAATCCTCAATGGCACTCCTATCCCTCTGGCAACATCTGCAAGTATCTGCTTATGCCAATATTCCCATGGGAGCTTATAGAATCTTACCCATACCCTTGCATTAGTTGATCGCTGCTCAGAAGGGTCGAAGTCAGGAACCCAATGTTGCAACCGAAAAATACCTGGTTCCCAAGTAATGGAACGTCTCCCACATATCGTAGATTTATCCTCATCTGTCCCGAACATTATCTGATAGTAGCCTCTACCCAGCGAGATCAAGCGCCATGAACGACTTAAACCCTATACAGACGTTAGTTTTCGTTTTAAATCTTCATGTTTCCATGCTTTTTCACCTTTCATCGGAATAAGTCGACGAATCAATGCATAATGACACGATGCTAATCGTTGTTGATACGACTCCTCATTAACTTTGATTGAAATAAAGGCCCCTTTGTTTACTGCTACAGCTAATGGATTTGGCAATAAAGCATCTGTTTGCGCATTTGCTGCATAACTTTTCTTACTTTCTGGAATTACAGAGTTCTCCTTTTGAACAGCGAAAGAGAACATGTCTTTATGGCTGATATATTCCATAGCGAATGGAAGAGTCCAGCCGGAGAATCAAAGATGATCAACGACATCAGAGGTTTTGAGAGGAAACCCAAACCCTAGCTGCCTCCTTATATTTATCTTCATAGTCAAAAAGAAATTTAAACAAATTTATATTAAAAAGCGTCATTTTTTAACAGATCATAGCATTCTTCATCATATAAAGAGAAATTTGATTAATTATGTAGCTTTACTCTTAAAAGGTAATAAAAACGTACATATATTTTTTCATGATGCAGGTTTACAAATGATGGACTACAGCATATTACCTTTATTGTCAATTTTTTTAAAAAATTTTCTGTGCAAAACAATGTTTATATATTATAAATAAATTTATAATGACATTGTATAAAACAATTATATATTTGTACCAAATAATATTACAATTATCTGTTTGTTATATGTTAATTTATTTATGTTACTATGCAATAGTCTTTCTATCTAATTTTTAAAAATTGGACACAACACCAGGATATGTTACTAGTACAATATAAATGTGAGTACTTATAAAAGCTGACAGATAAATTATACAATATAAATTCAATATTCATTACTCAAAATAAGTGTGAGTGTTAACTAGTCATTTATTTTATTTTTTAACATTAACTAACTTATTTTAAATACTAAAAAGGGAAGACTTAAGAGGGTGTATTCTATTAGAATTTTAAAAGATTTTAGTATATTTAAAAAGTATTCAATTACCCTGTTAGTTGGCTAAAACAGGAAGACTTCTCTTGTTTGGTTCAGAAGATGGATGCAATTCTAGTTGTGGATGACGACAAAAACTCCAGGCTTGATATGTCTGAATTTGGTGCGATTGTCTCTGATTGTTGTTGTTTTTAATTCAATCCTTAGTTAATGTTGATGTTAATTTTGTACAAAGAGAAGCAAATATGGTGGCTCGTCACTTAGCTAGAGCAACCTATTCCCATGTTTCACCTTCTGTTTGGAAGAGCCAGTGGCAAATTTAGGAATTTTAAATAGTGAAATCCATACACATAGTATAGATTTCAATTATAAAATGTACATGTAGTATAGATTTCAGTTATAAGATATACATTCATCGACAAATTTTCATATTTTGTAAAAAATACACAATAGCAACATTATTAACATTATTAAATATATAATTTTCAATATATGTCACTAAGTAATTATCATTTAATCACTTATTACTCAAATTTTTCATGATTTTTTTTGTAAATAAATAGAAAAAATAGAATTTTCTAAATTTTATTGAATTTACTTTATTTCTTTTGATAGATTCATATTCAAAATATCATGCATATTATTAAAGTTTTTTGAAAATCTATGGGATCCAATGACCCCATACATTGGCACTTGCATCCGCCTATGTTTCTTTTGGACTCACTCTCTCATGATGTAAGAGCTTGATTTATTGAAGTTCTATTGGTTTTCTGAAAAAATTATTTTAAAAATACTATATATATATATACACTTAATCAAATAGTTAAGCTGTTCACATTGGCATAGCTAACTTGATAATTCAGTTAGATGCATGCCCAATATATTTAATGATATATTAATCATATCACAATATCTATTAATTTTCACTATTAACTTCACATTTTCTTTTCATATATAATAGGTAAAACCATTGAATTTAATTTACAAAAAACCTTTATTTACAAAAAAAATCAGAATTATTCAATTTAATTCGGTTTGCTTTAGAGATTTTTTAACACTTCTATTAACAACTGGTTTTTCATTAATATATATTGCAAGTGATTATTAGATATTAGACACATCATTAATTATAATTTAAATTTTATATAATTTTTTTGTTTTTATTAATTTGTCTCATTTTATTATGATATTTTATTCATAGTGAATTACATGAGTGTATGTATATCTCAAATTTTATCTAATTACTAATTTATCCATTATTAAGAGTTATATATAAAATAGATATTATAAGAATTTTACTGTTAGTAATAATAAATTATGTATATTTGATTGTTAATCATTTTAAACTTAATTATTTATCACGTATTTATCACTTATAAATTTAATGTTTATATTTTAACTGTATATCATTTTTCAATTTGATTATTCATTATCTTGAATATGATTGTTCGTTATTTTGAACTAAATTGCTTATTATATGTTTATTATGTAAAACATATTTTTATTACTTATTAAGTTATTTAATTATTTAATTATTTATTAATATTTAATTTAATTAATTTAATAAGCAATAAAATTAATAAAATGAAATAATATAATTATGTAATATTTTAATAAAAAATATTTAAAATATAAAATAATATAAACACTATATAAAAATAATATAGAAAAAAATTATATAAAATAAAATAAAATAAAATAATATTAATATTAAATTTATATTAAAATTAAATAAAATAATATAATTCACAAATATATTAAAACTAATATTTTTTTCATCCAAAACAATGAATAACAAATAACTAAAACGCTCAATAATAGTAAATAATTAAGGTTAATTAATTTAATAAGCAATAAAATTAATCAAATAAAATAATTTAAAATATTTAAAATTTAAATAGAAAATATTTAAAATGATATAAGTATTATATAAAATAATATGAATATTATATAAAAGAAAATAAATCAAATTAAAATAATATTAATATTAAATTTATATTAAAATAAGAAATTTATGTTAATTAATTTATATGAATTTACTATATATAAATTATTTTGTCTATTAAATTTTTTTTACCATGCATTCATCATATTTTTTATTAAATTATTTTTTTCTTTTTAATATTAATTATATATTTTTTATATATAAAATATAGTTATCTACTCCTAATAGAATTAGAGTCTCAATTGATGATTTATTAATACTATTCACTAATAAAATAAATTATTAAATTGTAAAATTAACTAATACAATTATGTTAACTTATTGGTAAATTTATTCCACTTTTATATATAGTATGATAATGATGATGATAATAACAATGATGATGATAATAATAATAATAATAATAATAATTATTATTATTATTATTAAATTCAAGTCTTTTACGTTTTTAAGGTTACAAATTCTAATATTCACTTATTTTATATAATTAAATTGATAATGTTAACTTTTATTATTTTTTTGGAATAAATTAATATTTACTAAATATTTTGTATTATACATTTCGCATTTTTCTCCTTTTAATATTAGTAATGTTAAATTTTTTCTTTCCTTTTAATATTCTTCTAATAGTATTGGACTTCTAATTAATAAATTATTAATACTATTCACTAATAATTAAATTATTAAATAATATTAACTCAATTAACTAATACAATCAAGTTGATTTTTTAGCAAATTTGTTTATCACCTTATTCCCACTTTTATATATAGTATGATATTTTTTATTAATATATTTTGTATGTAATTATTAGATATTGTACTCATCATTAATCACTATTTGATTTTTTATATAATTTTTTAATTAATTTGTTTCGTCTCATTTGAAATATTAATTAACTAATTAATGTTTGAGCTAAATATAGAGTTATAATGCCAAATAATATTAATAAGCTAATTTTATTTCAATATTAATAGAACTATTATTTATAGATAAAGTCATAATACTACTAATATTTGAGATGAAATGCATATTTATTTCAAATATTAAGAGTCATATATAAGATAGAGTCGTTGCACTTTTTTTTTACCGTATCTTCCTAATATTTTTTATTAAATTATTTTTTCTTTCTTTTTAATATTACTTATCTAGTTTTTTTATATATAAAACATAACTATCTGGTCCTAATAGAATTTGATTTCTAATTAATAAATTATTAATAATATTTACTAATAAAATTAAAATAATAAATGACAAAAATAATTCAATTAACTAATATAATCATATTGGTCTTTCGATAAATTTATCAATATACATATTTGTTTTTTTGTACACAAAAAAATACATATTGATACTACAATAAATGGATGACATTCGTTTGAAAAGTTAAAAAGCAAAATTTATTATTTTTCAAATTATTAAATTTTTTGCTGATGAATTTCCATAAAAAAATCCGTCGTAAAAATTTTTAAATTGTTAATTGATAGATTTTGGATAAACAAATGGATAAATGTGATGTGTCCAATTAAAAACGTTTTAAGTGTTAAGTATACAATTGACAACAAAATATAATAAATATCTAATTAACGTGATACTTTAAGTGTTTCTTTAAATTTTTCCCCTACCTTTCTATTATTTTTTATTAAATTATTTTTTTTCTTTTTTAATATTAATTATCAGTTTTTTATATATAAAATATAGTTAGTCAGATTTAATAGTTTCAAATAACCTTTATTTACAAAAAAAAAATTAGAATTATTCTATTTAATTAGGGTTGCTTTAGAGATTTTTTAACACTTCTATTAACTACTAGTTTTTCATTAACGTACATTGCAAGTGATTATTAGATATTGAACTCGTTATTAATTATCATTTGGTTTTTATATAATTTTTTTTATTAATTTGTTTCATCTTATTATGATATTTTATTCATGGTAAATTATAAAAGTATATGTATATCTCAAATTCCATTTAATTACTAATTTATCCATTATTAAAAGTCGTATATAAAATTGCAACCCCTTCAATAAAAAAAGTTAATATACTTAGTCGGTTAGTCCCTATATTTTTCTTATTCATAATTATCTTTATTTGCCCTCTTAGAATAAAATTATTTGTTTTATAATTCTATATTTATTACATAAATGCCCCACAACTTTAATTTGTTAACAAAAATATTCCCCAACTTCAATTCATGAAACAGAAATATCATCCATACATGTTTAGGAAAATTACTATTTACCTTCAATGGTTTGACATAATACACTAATACTCTTACAATTTATTAATACGTTACAATATTTGAAAATTATACTATTTATCTTTGAAAGTTTGATATATTGCACTAATATGTCGATGTAAATTTGATTTATTGTATTAATATCCCCTAAAATTTGACATTTTATATTAATATTCCCTTGAACAGGATAATATTCATTCTTACTAATGATAAATATCTTAAAATTTAATAGAATGATAATATAGTTTAACGAAAATAAAATAGATGAGGCAAATTATAGTATAATTTTTCAAACCTTAGGGAATATTTGCGTATTATGTCAAACCATATGTCATAATATCATTACCTATATATCATATTATATATAAACGTGAAAATAAGGGGGTTGACATGCAAATTTACCCAAAAAAAATCTAATTGCATTGATTAATTAAGTTAATTTTGTCATTTAATAATTTAATTTATTAGTGAATAGTATTAATATTCATTAATTAGAAATCTAATTTTATTATAACTAGATAACTATATTTTATACATAAAAATAGATAACTGATATTAAAAATAATTTAATAAAAAAAATATTAGAAAGGCACAAAAAAAAAAATATAATGGACCAGATAATTTGTATATAAAAATAAATTAACAACCATAATAAACAAATAATTTGGCATGTTTTTTTATATAAATAGTATGATATAAGAATCAAGTAAAATTAGTAATTGATATTTAAATTAATTATGACTTAATTACATGATAATTAAAGGTAAATAAATTAATTTATTGAAAAAAATTATTATTATATAAAAATTAAATGGTGATTAATGATGAGTTCAATATCTAATAATTAGATATAAGACAAAATGACTGTAAACTACTCTAAAAGTGTCCAGCATGCAAGAAAAATTTTTTTATTGCATTTTTTAGGAATAATTGTAAAAAATAAACTGAATTTTTAAGATCGTATCATAATTAAATTGTATTTTTTATTTTTTATTTAAATACACAAATTTTAAAAATTTTATCATTTTATGAACTACAGCAAAACAAACTCTGCTGATATGGCATAAAATTCCGACGACATTAAAAATATTGTACTGACTAGAAAACTAAATAAGAAGATGAGTCTTTTAGAAACTTTAAAACGTCATTATTTTTGTTTTCTCTAAAATTTTGAAACTAAATTTTTCCGACAAAAGTCTACTTACAGTAAAATTATTATTTCTCCTTGCTCTGTTGACCAAACAACTCATAAGCACAATAGTTGTATATATTATTTTTCAAATTTAAAAAAAAATTTATATTTTAAAATTTTTTAAAAAATAAAAATGATGTCATTTTAAAGTTCCTTTCTTAAAATCTTTCATCCAATTAAGAATTTTAAAATTTCCTTCCAAAAATCTTTTATCCAACTAAGAATTTTAAAATTTCCTTTCATCTTCTAATATGCTTCCAATCAACTCTAGACCTTCATTTACCTCAAATTATACCTTTCCAAAGTAAATTTCACTTAATTTAACAGCCCAAAATCTTATGGTGCATGTCTTTGGTATAAATGATTAAGGCTTTCTTCTTTTTTTTTTTTTTTTGTTAATTAAGGGCTGTCCTCGTTTCATAAATATAGGATAATTTCTTGTGGTATCCATGTTATGCCATTTTCATTTCTTTTATACATTATGAATTATAGTTTAATTAAGCATAATTATTACAACATTGAATGAATCCTTTTACGCTTTGTGAACTGTGATTAAAGCTAAAACGAGGCATCTAGAAGAATAGAAGACATATATGAGACATTTGTTAAAAGTAAGAATGAGAATAATTTTATTGACATAATTAAGTATTCCTTTTGCACGATGCATGCCTTATCTAGGAATAGAAGATGTGGCTTTACAACTAATTACACTTTCTTTTTCATGTAGTAGTCTAAACTACCTCCCAAGCCTCTGTTTTGGCCC
>CATIWF010024872.1:0-83910 GCA_949630135.1 Balakata baccata
GATACCCCATTCCCACTATAAAATGGCCAAAATGGCCATAACACTATTCATGCCTCTTCACTTCCTCCTCCTCTCAATTTTGACCTACTTTTCTGATTTTCTTTTGGATCTAAAAGACCCCAAAAGACAGAAAATAGACAAGGAAAAATTTTTAGGAGAAGAAAAATTTTTGGAGACAACAAGAAAATTAAAGAGTTTGATTTTCTTCTCATATGAACATACATCATTGCTAGCACTTTGAGGAATGTTCAAGCCATCTCCCTAGTGGTGTCATCCTCTCACCTTCGCGTGGATATTGTTAGAGACAATCCTAGATTGGATTGTTGTGGTTTGCTACAACCCAACAAGGTGAGAAGTTGAAGAAAAATCAAGAAATTATAAAGGTATAAATTTTTAATTTTCTTTGGTTAAATTAGTTTTAATTGGCACATGACAATCCTTTGATTCGGGTTTTGAAAATTTTATTTTCCGCTGCGTTATATGTATGTAATACATGATCAAAACCTTTCAGATGGAACTCAACATATCTAATACTTGAAAGTGCTTTATTCTATCGATATGCTTTTTACCTCTTGAAATTAAGTGACTCCAATTTTAAGTGCTACCCAACACCGAATGAATGAGAAAAAATTGAAAAAATCTGCACTTTTCTTACTGTCTTTTATAAAATCACTTGTGTATTTTTGGGGATGAAATATCCTACATCAAACTTATTCTTTCCTTCGGTGTTTATGGCATACTTGACATTGAAGGAGTATATAATTTTAGATGATGAGTGCATGAAAAATATGGTTGTATTGATGATGGCAAAATTTGAGAAATATTGGAGTGATTTTAGTTTGACCCTTGCTATTGTTGTGATACTAGATCCTCGGTATAAAATTGACTTTGTGGATTGGAGTTATAATAAGTTGTTTGGTAGTAATTCAAGTCAGTTTGAAGAGGTTCGAAGTAAGCTATTTTTTTTATATTTTTGATCAGTATGTTACAAAAAATGTTCAAATTGAATCAGTTGAAAAGTCACATATGGATGATCAAATCAGAAACATAACATCAAGTGTGATAAAATAAAATTTAAGGTAATCTTTTTTTTTTTTGTAATTTTTTTATTCTATGTATGAATGATGTAGATTGTATATAATTAGAGAATATATTTTTTTATTGATTAATAGGAGCTTGATAATTTTCAAGGCAAAGGTTGAACCAAAAGACAAAATTGCAATAATATTTGGAAGAAATAAGAGTTGATAGAAATATTCCTTCAGATATTTTCCAATTTGGAAAGCAAATCAGTTTAGGTATCCTGAGCTTGCTACAATGGCTCGTGATATTCTAGCAATTGTAATATCTACAGTGGCATCTGAGTCTAGGTTTCGTGTTGATGATCGAATCCTTGATCAGTATCGTAGTCTTTAAAACCAGAGATAGTTCAAGTACTCATTTGTACAAAAGATTGACTAGTTGGAGAAGTTGGTAATAAGATTATATTCTTTTAATTTATGCATATTTACATATTTTCAATTATTGCCGTTTTATTGCTCATTATTATCTACCTTGATTAATACTTATATTTATTGTCAATGCTACTAATGATATGTAATCTGATGAAGTCATTGAAGATATTATTCAAATGGATAATGTTGCATCATGCTCCATCTCTGCGAATAATTCTATGGTAATTGATATTTGCATTTTATATTTTTTAGCAAAAAAAATTTCATTTATTATTCTTGCTATGTACTAATATATGTATTATGCATATACAGGTACAAAGAAAATGACACTGATGATAATTAATTGAAGACTCAAATTTTTAATTCGTAGTTTTTTGAATGAATTATGTATTGTAATAATTTTTTATTTTGTATGGGATTTTATTGCATAATTTTTTGTACTTTTTACTTAAAATTCGTGTCTAATTGTTTCGTGCCGTATAATATGTATCCATTTGGACACATTTAGTTAACTGTATCGTGTTGTGTAAACACGTATAATTACCATGTTGTGTTCGTATTTCAATTTTTTATACGATTAATTAATTTTGTTATGTTCGTATTTCGTATAAACGTGTCATACTCGAAATAAGACATGACACAATACAAATTGCCAGTTCTACTTAAATGGCTATTTTGATTCGGGTAAGTTGTGGTTTTGGTTTTTCAGATGTGTGATGCATTTAAATGGGATTTTTTGGCCCAAAAAAGAGTAGAATTCAACATGGTACTATGATAGATAGACAAGGTGGCTTGAGGCCTAGTATTTAGGTGCCCTTAGTCCTATTAATTAAGGTGGCTAAAGTTTAGTATTGAGCGCTCTCATGGAGCAAAGTAATGTTTGAAACTTGTGTGAAGTAATATGTTATTACATGAGATAGATTAGATAAGACTGGATAAATCTTGAGGTGTGCAATTATTGTGATAAATAATGATATGATTGTATATATGTATATGGTGTGAATAATTGATTATAAGGTATGGAATAGGAACAAGTGTAATACGTGAAGAAGGTATTCATGGTTTAATTTGTAATGAGACGTTTGTATTTGAACATGTTTTGTAATTTTTGAAGTAAATGTAGCTCGAGGGTTTCAAAGATTGTAAAATTTTAATTTCATAAAATGTATTTTAGATTGCATTTTTTAGTCATCGTGGCCATGATGCATAACCAAGCTTTTATTTAATTAGGGTTTTGAAATCTTATGCATGGTAACATACATTGGTATAACAAATTACTTTGGCCTTTTTATAGTCCTTAAGAATATTTACCACAGATTCAGTTTTCCCTTTACACAAAGCGCAGTAAGGATCCATTGTAAAGCCTCGTCGAAATCGCTCCTCATTACATAAAATCTTTTTATGAGCAACAAGCGAAAGGAACACTCTAACTCTTTGAGGACAATTGATAATCCAAATCCATTTCCGAAGGTAATTCGAATTAACTTCAAAGGAGCTAGAAAAGCAGCATAAAGCTCCATTAAGGGAAAATTTCCACAAATCATAATCATGGTCATTAGGATCCTCAACTACTAGAGAGGCAGCCAACTTTTACTAAACATTCAAAGGGAGAAAGGCCTATAAAGTATCCCAGTCCTAACCCCCATTCTCAATCCAGTATTCAGAAACCAATTTCTACTTTTCAAACCAAGGGATCGAAATAAAATTGTGGTGAGCAAAAGGCTCATCTAGCTACCAAGAATTAATGCAGAACAAAGTAGAACAACCATTGCCAACATTTCTTCTTTTACCTTGACTGACAAAAGTGTGACCGGAGAAAACAACGCCAGCTTTATTTACCCAATTCTGTTGTTGTCAATTTACACCAACAAATTAATGGTAAGGTGGAAAGAGTTTGGAATGCTTTATTTGCCTTAACTCTCTGGTGGATGTGGCGTTGGAGGAAGGAGTTGATTTTTCAGTCTCGTGATACTCATTTTGTTCACAAAATTGAATTCCTTCGTTAGTATGGTGCTTTTAATGATCAAGCCTGGTGCTCGGCTGATGATCTTATGTCCCCTAGGAGCTATACCACGCATTTGATTGGTTGGAGCCCTCTTAGTCATATCTGGACCAAACTTAACACTGATGGCTGCTCCTAAAGGGAATCCTGGTGCTGCTGGAGGTGGAGGTCTCTTTATGAACTGATATGGGGAATGGCTTCGTGGTTTTATGACTAATATAGGCCATTGTTTTGCTGATGTTGTTGAGCTTTGGGCGGTTAAGGAGGGCTTATCTTTGGCAAAATAGAAGGGGCTTGACTCATGTAGTGCTTGAAGTGGACTCTCAAATTGCCCTTCAGTGGTTGAAAGAAGGTTTGAAGTATAAGGGGGCTCACTCGAATTTGGTCCATACTTGCTGCTTCCTTTTCTCTAGCTTTGTGGGTTTTGAAGTTCAGCTTGTTTTTATAGAGGGCAACAGAGCAGCGAATTGGCTCTCCAATGCCACTCTTGGCTATGCCAGGGTTGTTACGGTGTTGATTCACTACCTGGAAAATTTTTGCAGTTTCTCCAAGATGATATGCTGGGTGTGGCCTGGCCTTGTCGGGTTGCTTGTTAGCTTGCTGGTTTGTTTTGGTGTTTGGCTTTAAGCCTCCTCTGATTCCTAAAAAGAGGTAATTAAAATATATATTATTCTAGTACAATTAATATGTCTGAAATTCCTAAAAGATTTCGGAAACAATATACTCTTTCCATTTTATATCAATGTGGTTTAAAATTTTTTCACGATCATTAAAAATGTTATTTAATAGGCATAATTATAGTTATAAAATGACTATACTAGCCTCTTTTAGAAAGATTAAAAATAACTAAGAATTATAATTACTCCGATAAAATACATTTATCTAAAAACAAAATATGGATAAAGTTATAATGAAATAATTTATTTTTTATTGATAATCTAAAAAATCAGTTGAAGTGTAACAAATTATATTATTTTACATGATATTTGGAATGAAATGGAGGGAGTATTCGAATTTTGTTATAACAATATTTTTTTACTTGTAAGTAAAAATATTTCAAATAAAATTCAATGACAAGCTATTCTTGTAAATTAAAATTATATTAATATGTAATATGATTATGGACTTTTTTAATTGATAGCTAATTGGAGGTAGAAAGTTTTATCATACACTATCAACAGTCCTAAAAAGCTAAACTAAATATATAGGCCAAATTGTTATATATATATATACACACACACCTTTGTATCAAATAACTTTTAATTTTATCAAATTAAATGAGTTAACTTTTAATATTTTATCAAATTTAGGCATTGTGACCAATTTGATAGAAAAAATTATTAACATGTATGACTTTTCGGTAAAAATATTTTCTTTATTGACTAACATCAATGCTTCAAAGACAAAATAAAATATCATTGTTTTTATAGTAAAAGAACATAATAAAGAAAGAATTTTAGAATATAATTGCCTATAACTAACTTTTTCTTCTCGATATAGTTGGTCATTAGGTCTTACAAATATTATCTAAGAGTCTTGATTTGTGTTTAAAAAATTGATATTATAATATTTAAATTAAATCTTCAAAAAAATAAGAGAATATAAAGCTGTCACATATTTCTCATTGAAAAGTGAAAACATATCATTAATTGTTTCTGTTAAATTGGTCGAAATATTTAAACTGATAAAATGTTAAAAATTTATTTATTTATTTGAAAAAATTGAAAATATATATTATTTTTATACAAATATAATAAAAGTTCAGATTTTGTTGTTGTTATAATTTTACCTAATATATAAATAACATCCCTAAACTTGTCATAAAGAGTTGTTTGACACTACATTTTTAGGATAATCCATTAAATGTCCAAACTAAATTAAATTTATGATCCGTACATGAACATCCTATGCTTTTTCATATGACTCATTAGATATTTAAATTTGGTTTACTGGACACCAAAACTTGTTTATAATATGTAAAACTCACGGTGACGGATCTAGAAATTTTGTATATTATGATTCATAGATATAGTTTTTTTTTTTTTTAATTTTATTATACTCACTTGTTAAAAATAATACGATAATATTTTTTTTAGGTAAAAAATAGTGCAATCCAATGACCTACTGTCCACATGATGGATCCGCCCTTGAAAACCCATAACCACTGCTAGTATACATGTTTCATAGGTGTATAAATTGTAATAGGTAAGTTCTAAATAAGTTTAAATTTTTAATAAATTATATAAAAAGTATAAAGTGTTGGGCTGCTTTTTGAGAAAAATTTAGGAGTCAATTTCAGTACTAGAATTTAATTCGAATATAAAATAGTTCAATCAGAAAATAATTTTGTTTTAAGCCCACTTGACTGACTTATTTCACCGATCTAGTGGCAAATCTGATACACCAAATAAAGATAATATTTCACCCAATTTATTGAGTGTAAATGATGTAACCCTTTTAATTAAACTAAATGTTTTGAATTCCAATTTTGAATATATAGCTGCGTTCATAATCATATTTGCCACGCTTTTAAAAAATAACCAAAAAATAAAAAAAGGTAATATTTCTTTTAAACAATATAAACATAAATATTAGTGTGGGTGTTAGAGATGGATTAATAAGAAAAATGCATATTTCTGTGAAAATCAGTTAGCAGCATAATAAATAATAACAATGCTGGAAATTCCACTCGATCAAACATCCTAATAATAATAATAATAATACAAACTCTGGAGCATTTTATCTCTTATAGGTCTGTTCAATACCAATTCAATAATTCATAATTTTTTATACAAACATATTAATCCACAACAAAGAAAACTTTCTATTTCTTGGGGAGAGTAGGGACGCTTTGCTCATGCCTGAAGAAGTTATCAGGATCAACTGCAGTTTTAATCTTCACCAATCTGTCAAAATTATCATTGAAGTACTTTCTCCCATAAATACTGCCGTCTTCATAGCTATTTTTACCAGTATTCACACCAATATCAAGATCTCTATAGTTCAAGAATGCACTTCTTGGATTCTTTGATACATATGGTGTCATGAAACTGTAAAGCTTCCTTGCCTGACCCAAGTAATTGCTTTCAGCAGCAGCTCCTGGTTCTTGCCAACTCACCGAGTATTGAACCTTAATCAAGTTTCCTTTTCTGTGTGGGAATGGTGTGGCTGTTGAAGGAATCTCATCCATTTTCCCACCATAAGCATTGAACACCAGTCCAACTTTTCCCAGATCAATCATTGTTTTCCAGATCATGTTCAATCCATTTACAGTTATAGGAGCTTGGATGTAATCTGATTTTCTCTTGCCGAATACGGCAGTATCAGGATGCCTGTCAAGTAGAACGTCGGGTGATGTTCCATTAACTTCATAGTTTGCCCACCACAGCACTGATTGAATCCAACTCAATTCTGTGCAGTTTTCCTTCTTCAATCCCAATTGAGGGAAATCCTTGCTTAACAAATCCACAACAGTATCAGCTTTGCCCAGGTATAAAGCCATAATTGTTGCTCTAATGGTTGTTTTACTCTTATCAATCTTTGAGGTCACGGGCTGCAATAACATTCTCATGAAGAGAGCAGGATCTGTTTTAGGAGCAACTAATTGAAATTGATGAACCATTTCAGTAGCATTTTCTTCAAGATATCTTTCTACACTAAAAACAGTAACAGCTGGAGGAACAGGAACAAGCTTGATTTGATAGGCAATCACAACCCCAAAACTTGCACCTCCGCCTCCTCTAATTGCCCAAAACAGATCCTCACCCATTGCCTTTCTATCCAAGAGTTTGCCATTAACATCAACAATTTGGGCATCAAGAATGTTATCTACAGCCAACCCATATTTCCTTATCATGGCACCATATCCACCACCACTAATGTGTCCACCAACACCAACAGTTGGGCAAATCCCAGCAGGGAATCCATGAACCTTACTCTTCTGCCAAATTCCATGATAAACTTCACCGAGTGTCGCCCCTGTCTGAACCCAGGCAGATTCACTTGCTACATCAACTTGAACAGATCGAAGATTAGACATATCAAGAATGAAAAAGGGTACACTTGAGACGTAAGAAATCCCTTCATAATCATGGCCACCGCTGCGGACTTTCAGTTGGTAGCCAGCTTTTTTCGAACAAATTACAGCAGCTTGTACGTGGGATATTTGCTTTGGGGTGAAAATTATTTGTGGTTTCGGGGTTGTTGAAGTATTCATGCGCGCATTTCTTATATAGGCACGCAGAACCGAAGTAAAAGATGCACTGGTTTGAGGAACAACAATGTCAGCAATTTTGTCATTTGGGCTTGAATTGCTTTGCAGGCATTGAATTATAGATGTAACTACTGTATCATTTGCAGCTGCAACATTAGTGATAGAAGAAGAAAAGCTACAAATGTTGAAGACAACAACAAAACCAAGGGCCAAGAGGTATGATCTTGCCATTGCTTCAACTACAATTCTTGATTGTGTTTGTTTTTGTTAGTCTCTGGATTGGCTATGGGTATATATTGAGTTTCAGCTTTACCCAAAATCGGCAAAAACTGATTGATGGATAGTTTCGTAGCCTAATAATCGGGAAATGAGAGATCATTACGGAAACCTGATACTGAATGAAACATGCAGGCTATTATTAGCTTGCCTATGTTTAAATTTTGGGGTAGAGATTTTTTTGATAATTAAGTTTCAGTTTTTGCTTCTGTTTTTAGGCTGTCGTAATCAATATCAGCTATTGCTATTTTAAAGTAATTGCATTTCCAATTATTTTTTTTAAATGGTTATGGAGACTGGAACCTGAGTCATTTTGGGAAATAACTAGTTCTTTATTTGTACAGTATGTCCTTTATGCATTTCCAATTATTGATAAATGATAATTAATGAAATTAGCAAGTGGTTGATCACAAGTGGAAAGGAACAATTATCGCTGTACTATCCAAAAACTTGATTTGAATATATTCGGCAATTAAACTAAAAATCAAATGAAGTCCTTAATTTTTTTTTTAAATTAATAATATTTTGCTTTCAAAACTGTTATTATAAAATTTAACTTTGAGTATAAGTCGTTTAGTAATAATTCAAGGTCGAGGTTGTCAGATTCGATGCGGTCAATGAACCAAAGAAAAAAATAGAGCAGAGATAACAACGGGTATGGATTTTATTGGTATCCACACTTATCCGAATCAGATTAAGCTTTATTAGGATTTTGGAACGAATTTGAGTAGTAATATTAATGGTTGGATATTTTAAATATATATATATATATTTATCAGAATGAACAATATTTAATTATATTGTTTTATTGTTATATTTGTTGAATTTGATGAATTATTTTTAATTTGAATATGTTGAATTTGATTTTGTGTTTTATTTTGTTTGTTGTATTTGATGTTACTAGTTTTTCATTAACATGTCTTGCACGTGATTATTAGATAGTGGACTCATTCTCAATTAATTTTAGTTACTTATAATTATTATGTAATTATGTCATATTTAATTTAAATATTAATGGTTATTAATTATATATTTAATTTTTATGTCATACTACATGCAAAAAATCACGTCAAATTATCTGGTCTATTAATTATCTTTATTTTTTATTGTACCATCCTAATATTGTTTTATTAAATTAATTTTATTTCTTTTTAGTATTAGTTATCTGTTTTTTTAATTATCTTATGTATTAATACTATTTACTAATAAATTAAATTATTAAATAAAAAAATTAATTCAATTAACTATTTCAATCATTTGTTTGTCCTCCCTCCCCATCTATTCCCACTTTTATATATAATACTAATTTTTCATTAATGTATCTTGCACATAATTATTAGATATTGAACTCGTCATTAATTATTATTTATTTTTTCTGTAATTTTTTGTTTTTTTATTTCTCATATATTAAATATTAGACTCGTTATTAATCATGATTTAATAGTATTTTATTTACATTAAATTATATAATGTTATGATATTTTGTTCATAGTGAATTATAAGAGTGCATATTTATCTCAAATTTCATATTATTTTATAATATTTTATTCATAATAAATAAGGAATTCATATTTATCTCAAATTTAATATTACTTTATTGTATTTTATGTTTAACTAATTTGTCCATCCCCAAATTACTAATTTGTCTATTATTAAGAGTTATATATAAAATAAAAGTAGTAATTACTTTATAGTTATTTTTTCTATCCTCCTGTTCAGTTGTTAATTTTATTTAATTGTAAATTATATTATTCTATATATGTAAATTTTAAAAATTTAACTCGTTATTTATATGATTAAAATAAATTAATTATTAGGAAATTATAACTTTTCAAATAATTTATAAGAATTATATTCAGTATTTTGAAATTTATATTATACTTTACATGATTAACTTATAAATTTAGTTATTTTAATATTTTATAAATTACATATATGCAATTATATATATATATATATATATATATATATATTCTCTTATCTTGATTAAGATTTATTTTATTTTCCTTAATTTTCAAATTTTTTATAATATATTCAAAATGAAAAATGAAGTTGGCTATGCTCATAAAACTAGCAAAATTTGGTCAGCTGATGGATTTAATAGGTTAATTTCGATTTTACATTGAATATAGTACTAATAGAATTAAACTTATAATTAATAAATTATTAATAATATTCACTAGTAAATTAATTATTAAATGACAAATTAACTCAATTAACTAATACAATTATGTTGTTTTCCACGTGATTATTAGATATTAGACTTGCCATTAATCACCATGTTACTTTTATATATATATATATATATATATATATATATATATTTTATTAATTTATTTCATTTTATTATTGTATTTTATTCATAGTAAATTATAAGAGTGCATATTTATCTCAAATTCTATCAACATACTAATTCGTTCATTACTAAGAGTCATATATAAAATAGAGATAGTAAGTACTTTATAGTAATTTTATCTGTCCCCATATTCTCAATTATCACTGTACGAGTCACATTTAATTTAAATAATAATGGTTATTAATTATATTGGATTCTTATATCGTACTTTATATAAAAAAAAACTACATCAAATTAATAATCTTGTCCAACAAATTAATTTTGGTTACTTTTAATTATTATATAATTAAGTCATATTTAATTTAAATACAAATGGTTGTTAATTATATTTGATTCTTATATCATAATATATATAAAAAAACATGTTAAATTATTTGACTCATTAATTATCTTGCTCATTATAATTGTAAATTTATTTCCTATATACAAAATATATTATGCATTATATTTTTTTTAATCAATAAAGAATTATTGAGCTATAAAGAACAGAAATAGAATCTCTTTATAGCAATTCATAATTGAATCAATCTTGATTCGTTTATTGGTTTCCCTAATTTTTTAAAAGATTTAGACTTTTGGATAGGATGTAGAGTTCATAATTTGTTAAAACAATAGTAATGATAGCTAAAATTCGGTTTGATATTGGCAATGGCTAAAATTCCTTGCCTTAATATTATATGTTATTAATTTTTAATATTATATTTTTATTAATTTAATATTATTTAAAATATAAAATCGGTATTATATTATTTATGATGTAACCCTTTTAGTTTTATGAAAAATTAAATATAATAAATATTATTTTAATTTCATTTGCCATTGCATTTAAAAAATTATATTCTGAACAATTTTTTTTTAATTTTACAAATTATTTTTAGAGAAAAATGTAAATAAATATTTATTATTATATATATATATATATATATATATATATATAAATGTAGTTATTTAGTCCTAATAGAATTGGACTTCTAATTAATGAATTATAATATTATTTATTAATAAATTAAATTATTAAATGATAAAATTAACTCAATTAACTAATATAATCATGTTGGCTTTTCGGTAAATTTATCTATTTCCATATTCCCACTTTTATATCTAGTATGATATGATGATAGTAATTTATGGTAGAATGTTTGTGTATATTCTTTTAAAATATAATATATATTTAAGATATTTCATGTGTAGTAAAATTTGAAAATTAATTATACTAGATACATTTTATACACAATAATATGTTCGAATTAATATATAACTACTTTAAAAAACTTTTCTCAAATACAATTACGTTTACATTCATATTTATTACATTAATAAATAATAAAATTGATTTAATTATATATTTCTAAAATATTCAAATATATTCTCAAATCATAATAATATACATTTTTCATATTTATTATTTTAATAAATAATAGAATTAATTAATTTAATATACTTAATTTTTTTAATTAAAATAGATAATAATTTTTTAAAAAATATTTTATAGCGTGTAACCATTATTTAATAAAAAATAATATTATGCAGAATCAATTAAAAAATTATCATAAAATTATTGATAATAAAAATTAAACTAATTAAATTTTAGTTTATTCAGTATATATGTTATTGAATATAAATTATTGATAATAAAAACTAAAATAGTTCAGATTGATTAGTTATATATGCTAGTAGAAACTTTAACAGAAATACGTTATTATATAACTTGGATCAAAAAGCATCAAAATCCAAGTTAAACTTATGAATCTGTTAAATCCGTCCGATTCAAACGGTTTTCAATTAAACTGGCCAGTTGGCCGGTTCTTTCAATGATTGAATACGTGACTGATTTATAAATATGAATCAATCCAATTTAATGGCCGGTTCTCAATTTGATCAATCAAACCGGCCAATCCATTCTGATTTTAATGGCCATGTTCGAGATAGCCGATAGCCAAACAAATTTAATTTTGCATTTATATTATAATCTTCTATCATCGTACTTTATTTTTTGAAACTTTGTATTGCTTTAATAATGAATAAACATACATCTAATCAATATTTTTATTTTTTTTTATCATTTTCATTGATTCAATAAAATATTTTAAATTATTTTTCAAAAATTAATGTTTTTGTGTTTGTATAAATTTTTAGTCAATGAATGAAAATTTTGAGAAAATTACCCACAATAATTTCTTACATAACTTAATTACCTAACAAGCTTTTATTTTCATTAAACCTAAAAATAAACTCTAGTCTTATTTTAATTTCGAAAATAACCTCTCTTCTCTCTCTTCTTCTTCCTCTTCCCATACCACTACCAACTCCGACCACCATTTAAACAACATCTGATCATCACAAAATTTATGTCACAACTAGCTTTTCACCTTCTCATTGTTAGAGAAGTACTCTAAAGTTAATCACTTTTAACACTTATTGCACAAATTTGTTTTAATGAATAAAAGACATTTTCATTATTTGATGTTCATTTACTTTATGAATTGATTGGATCATTAAATCATTAAAGAAGTCTGATACAAAACATAACATGAAGAAAATTATGATGAGATCATGATGTTAAAATTTATATAATGTGTAATTATGTTTGTATCTAAAGTATCCCTAGTCATATGATTAACAAAATGAAACATTGTTGGACCGAAAAGACTAGCACATGACGTATTTATTGGATCAACTAGTAGATCTCATAAGCTCTAAGCATCAGATGTTTAGAGTTAATATGTGAATGTTTGCTAAGAGTAGTCCAGTACATTAGATGATCTACTATCAGACAATCTCATGGACAATTTATTCATATGTCAATGATGGTCTCATCATAGCAATGATATAAGTATCCTTAGACTTGAGGTGCTCAAGATTATCTTGGATAATAATTATGTACTTTGACTTCATTCCTTATTGCCTCATAGAGGTCGTTCGTAGGGTGGTGATTGTGTACAACTTAAGGTATTCGAAGGTAGTTAGGTAGCCTATAAAGGATTCACCACTTCTGATAGAAGTTGTGTATTCTCATGACCTCTTGTCGGGATTATTACTTAGGAATCTCTAGTTAGAGTGAAAATTTTATGAGGATGGCTTTTATTGTCATATCTAATAGAGCAATGAATTTTAAGGACAAGATCTAAAATCACTGGGACTAGATGTGATATAGTCAGTCTAATGGAAGCTGACACCGAGTTCATGTTCTAAACTGAGTGAGGTATAGTATGGTGAAAGGATGAATTGCATAGACTAATTGTCTATGGAAAGATTCGTAGTCAAACCACTTACTTTTTGGTCAATTAGGGGTCATGATGTGTTGTTGGATACTACTTATGATGTGATCAAGATCAAGTGTTGATTTGGGTGACCAATATAATCGAGAATCTAATGGGTTACACATATTGAAGGTACGAAGAATTAGTAAAACGGTTTTGGATATGATCGAAAAGTATGAGAGAGAATTTTGGGCCGAATGGTAATGTGATTGCAAAAAAGCTTTATAGGTAAGAAGTCATTTAAGCAATGTGGGCCCATCAATGTTGCACAGGCTGCCAGCCAGCATGCAAGCATGCTAGTGTTGATATAGGGCATGTCAAACTACACATTCATGTACAACACTGGCAACAAGAGTGCTAGCATTGATAGGCTCATGTCATATGCAACAAGTGGTTGCAATGCTAGTGACATGCCCATGTCATTGCCAAAGTGAGATGTGCACCAGCATGTTGGTGCATGCATCAGGCTCGCTAGTGGCCCTGCAATGGCACTGGAAATGCTTATTTTTGGGGCATTTCAAATTTTAAGTGGTTTTAGGTTGGAGTTGGACTCTAAATCCTAGATCATTTATGGGAAGACATATATAAGGTATTTTTCTTCAAAAATACCTAAGCCTCCATCAGAAATAAGTGTTCATCTTCTCTCTGCAAAGGTTGCTCACTTTGCTAGCACAAAAGTGACCAACAAAGCAATCTCCCCTTGATTTTTTGTTCTTCACTCTTCATATGGACTTCATTAGAGGCATTCCATTTGGATTGCTGTAGTTTACGACAATCTGAAAAGAAGAAATACTTCAAAGTAAACAAAGGCAATCATCTTCAACCTTATATGATTAATTAGTTTTTATGGCATAAGTTGAATCCATGGTTTTGAGTTTTGAAAAATTTTTATTTCCATTGTGTTTTCTGTATGTGATACATGATTAAAATCCAACATTGGTATCAGAGCCTCATTATACTCATCAAAATTAATTTTACTTGAAGATGTAATTAAATTGTGTAAATTGGCTATTTTGTGTTCCATAGTTTGAAATTTGAATTTTGATTGTTAAATTTGTTTTTAATTTATTTTTCTTTAATAATATGATCATGAAATGATTAAGGACAATATTTATGATTGAAAAATGGTTTGAATGTGATTCAAATGGTGAAATTCATATTTAATATTAAAGATGAAAATTAGATTTTTGACGACCTAGTGATGTTGTATGAGTTCTTCCATGGGATTGTTTGGTATTTTTTGTAATATGATTACAAGAACATCATTTGTTTTAATTAATTTTATGAATAAGTGTCAAAATATGACTGTTTTGAATTATGATATTATTTTGATGTTAATTACATGCCAAAAATAATTTTGCTCAAGTTTGAAATTTCAAATTGATTCTAGTTGATAAATGAATCGATTTGAGTGTCTTGTGTGTTGATTCGCTGGTCTTGATGATTTTGCTTATTCTAAATTGTTTTACATTGGTTTGAGCTGATCTAGCTTAGATTGATTATATAAGTTTCTGGAATTTTTAAGAATTTTTCGGATTTGATTTTGAATCAATATAAGTTAAGTAACTTCATATATATTGTGACTAGATAGTGGGGTGTATGTTTGAATTAAATCGTTTAATTTTGGCATCAATATAACTTGATTTTACGGTGAATTAATTTTGAATTAATTTCAAAAAATATAGAATTTTAATATTAATATGATTAGAGGATTAAAATCTATATATAAATTACATAAAATGAAATTAGCCTAATCAACATAAGTAGGCAATTTTATTTCAAATGTTGAAACCATTTTTTCAAGTTGGAATTCAAAGTTGTTATTTTCTTATTTATTTTCTTTATGCATTAGAGAATGCATGTTAGGGGTATATGGATTGCATGATGGATGATTATGGACTTAAATCATTTTGATTGAGCATGCATGGTTAATTTTTTTATGGTAAATAAAGTATGTATGTCCCTATCTCTCTTTCTTTCTCATGTATTTCTCATATTTTCTCACTCCCCTCAAATGTAATTATTTTGAAATATGTAATTAGATTACATAGAAATAGGATAGAATGGAAATGCAAAAGAGCAAGAAGCAAGGAGGTGGTGTTATAAGCAAGAAGACTTAAAAATATGAATTTGATTTCTATTTTGGGTTGTCACTCATGCATTTACCTAGGTGAGACCTAAATAATCCTTTCTTGGCTTAAGGGATTGATATTAGTATGTTCATAATCATGTCATGTAGTTAATGTAACTATCTTTTATATGTTCTTGTGATGAATAAATATATAAATGCGTGTTAATAATAAGATTAGACTAAATTAAACAAATTCATCATTAAATAATAATTAAGTCTAATGTCTTCCATTAATATGGCAAGAACTAGAGTTCTTCTAGAGTTGGATTATTGTGTTGCCTCAAGCTCGCTCTATAAGAATATGTTCGAATCATAAACATATGATTTCATGATTAATAGGTTGAGCTTAATAAAATCCATTGGTTTGCTAAGTTGCCTTAAGGTCAATGGAATTAGAGGCAATGCTAGGTAAGTGTGCATAAGATGTACACATATCAAGAGTTGATAGCTCAATAAGTATGCACACACCAATTAGTTGATAGCATTAGATTTGATAATTGCATGAGAATGTAATTGGTATGGATTAGATACCTACCAATTGAACTAAGGTGGCTTGTTGAGTTGCCCTAAGGCCATTCTCAGTTAGATTGGATATTGACCTACTAGGAGAACTTCTAGATAGATTCTCTAGGATTCATAATGAGGGCTATGGATTGGCAACAAAATAGTGGAAGCCATAGTGCATTTATTAAAGACCTAATAATCATGTATTTTTATGTAAATTTTCTAACATGATCTATTTTACATCTATATTGCTAGAATCATCTTCAAATGCGAACTTGCAATCAATATTGGAGTCAAATAAGTTGACTGATTGAACTTCTTGGACTGGCTAAAGAATTTGAGAATAATTCTCAAAGCTAAGTGTTTAGCCTATGTCTTAGATGAGCTGCTTCCCTCCCTACCTGCTGATGAACAATTGGCATACAAGAAACATCTTAATGAAAGTGAGTTGGCGAGCTATATTATGCTCGCCTTTAAGTCGTCTGAGCTTCAAAGACAGTATGAGACTATGGATGGCAATTGTTAGATAAGTGCTCTAAAGGTAAACACCTTTAGCACTATATGTACACCTTTCATTTATATGAATAAAGACATTTTTCATTATATTAATGTTCATTTAATGTGAATTGATAAGATCTTAAATTAATTAATGAAAGTCCTTGATATAAAATATAGCATGAAGAAAATTATAATGAGATTATGATGTGAGATTCCTATCATGTGTAATTATATTTGTATCTAAATTATCTCTAGTGAAAGGATCAATGAGACATGACATTATTGATTTGAACACCCATAAGTATCTACATGTTATACTCCTTAATTGGATAGTTGTTCTCATAAATTATAAGCATGAGATATTTATAGTTAACATATGGATACTTGCTAGAGTAGTCAAGTACATTGGAGACTTGCTATGAGATTATCATATGGTGCTTTATGCATATGTCAATGATAATCTCATCATAGCACTGGTGCAAATATCCTTAGACTTGAGGTACTCAAAGTTATCTTGTATATTAATCATTTGCTTTGACTCCATTCATTCTTGCCTCAAGAGAGGTCACTTATAGAGTGGTGATTAGGTACAGCTTGAGGTATTCGAAGGTAATTGGGTAGCCAACAAAGGATTTACTACTCTTGTTAGAAGAAGAGTATACCTACGGCCTCTTATCTAGATCATTACTCGGGAAACTTTGGCCAAAGTAGGAATGTCTTAAAGAAGGTTTTCAAAGATATATCTTTAAGAGTAATGAGTCTTATTGACAAGTACTAACATCACTTGGACTAGATGTGATGTAGTTAGTCTAGTAGCAGCTAACACTTAGACCATACTTTGAACCGAGTAGGATATAGTAGGGTGAAAGGACGAATTGCACGGATATTATCTATGGAAAGGTTTATAGTTAGACCACTGACTTTCTGGTCAATTGGGGGTCGTGATGTATTGCAAGATATCGCTCATGACTTGCTCGTGATTAAGTGTTTATATAAGTGGCCAAAATAACCGGGAACCTAATGGGTCAAATGCATTGAAGGTGCGCAGAGGAAGTAATATAGGCTTTTGGATTGGATCCAAAATGAGAGAGGAAACCTGGTCTAGATAGTGTCCCGACCGGGAATGGTATTTTCTTGAGCAGGACATATGCCCTTCCTATCACAAGCAAGAAAGCCCATCTCACGATTTGGAAAAATTTTTGGATTGAAATTGTGCTATGTCCCTATCGGTACATAGGATGTCACAATCGGGAACCACTAGATTTTGGGCATATGCTGACCGGAAAAGGTGTCCCGATCGGGATAGTCATCAGATAATGAAATGTAATCTAATAAGGATTCTATGAACAAGGGTTCCAAACCCCAATCATTCATGGACTATAAATAGTCCTTTTTCCAACCTAATAGGCATCAAGAGAACAAAAGGTTTTCGTTCTCCCTTTCATTTATATAGATTATTATCACTTGTTAGCACAAGGGTTAATAATCAACCCATAGCCTTTGGGTTTTCGTCTCCAATCTTTTGCGTGGACATCTATTAGAGGTAATCCAAGTGAGGATTACTATGGTTTACGAGAACCTGGTGAGTTATTTGAAGGACGGAAAGCTCTGATACAAAAGGTAATCTTCTTCAAACCTTTATTTTGGTTAATCAATTATAGCCATATAGGGTGATTTCACAGGATTGTGTTTATAATTTTAATTTTTGTTACATTAGGTGTATGTGATATACCAGTCTAGAAATCAAATCTTAAGGAGCACTTTGATGAGCAAATGAGATCCGAAAGGTTTGAGATCTCTAAGCTGCTCTTCCACTCCAAGATAGTTGAGGGGACATCTCTAGTACAATATGCACTGAAGATGAATGGGTATATTGGGTGCTTTGGGTGAACGCCAGAGGTGGTTATGCCTACTTCATTTCCTTCATCAATGATTACTCACGATTTTGGTATGTGTATCTTATGAGATACAAATCTAATTCATTTGAAAAGTTTAAAGAATTCATAAATGAAGTAGAGAAACAACTTGGCAAGAGTATTAAGATACTTAGATCAAATCGAAGTGGTGAGTACTTGAGCCAAGAGTTTCAAGATTATCTAAGGAATAATGGAATATTATCCCAATGGACTCTACCTTACACGCCACAGCACAATGGTGCAGTTGAAAAGAGAAACTGAACCTTGTTAGATATGGTAAGGTCTACGATAAGCTTTGCAAACTCCCTATGTCATTTTGGGGTTATTCATTAGGGATTGTCGTTCATATTTTAAATGGAATCCCTTCGATGTCCGTTGATGTTACTCCACATGAGATATAGAATAACAAGAAGCATACAATTTCTTTATATGAGAGTTTAGGGTTGCTTTGCTTATCTGAAGCAGACAATGTCAGATAAGTTAAAGGTTTGTCTAACCGGTATTTGTTTGTAGAATATCCAAAAGCATCATTTGGATATCAATTCTACCACCCCTTAGAACAAAATGTATTTATTTTAAGACATGCTATCTTTTTAGAGAAACGTTTTCTTATAAAATGAGATACCATATGAGATATGGCATAACAAGAAGCCTACACTTTCTTGAATGAGAGTTTAGGTTTGTCTTGCTTATATGAAGTGGACAATGTCAAATAAGCTAGAAGCTAAGTTTGATTGGTGTTTGTTTATGGGATATCCAAAAGCATCATATGAATATCAATTCAGCCACCCCTTAGAACAAAAGGTGCTTATTTCAAGACTTTTTTTTTTTAAGAAATAGTTTCTTCTAAAATGAGATAGTGGGAGCAATATTGAACTTGAAGACGTTCAAGATGCTCAAGCAGCCTTATATCAATTACCTGAGCCTGAGCCTATTACTCATACAGATGAAGTAATAGTTGAACCTTCTTAAGCATAAGTGCTTAATAGATCTAGTAGGATACACAATGTTCTTGCAAGATATAAATTTCTCATTAGTAAATAGAATGACATATTGCTTATAGAAGATGATGAGTCTACAATCTATGAGGAATTTCTAAATATTTTAGAATCTGACAAGTGGTTAGTAGCAATCAAGTTAGAAATGGATTCCATATATGAAAATCAAGTGTGGACTTTGGATGACCCATCCAAAGGGATAAAACTCGTAGGATGCAAGTGGTCTTCAAGAAGAAGACTGATATGAAGGGTAATGTGATTACCTATAAAGCTAAGTTAGTAGCTAAAATTTATCATCAAAGACAAGAATTGACTATCATAAGACCTTTTCTCTGGTAGTCATGCTTAAATCCATAGGATACTCTTAGCCATTGTCGCTCATTATGATTATGAGATATGGCAAATGAATGTGAAGATGGCTTTCATTAATGGAAACCTTATCGAGGATGTATACATGACATAACTAGAGGGCTTCATATATAAAGATGGTGCAAAGGTTTGCAAGCTTCAATGATCCATTTATAGATTGAAGTAAGCATCCTGAAATTGGAACATCCAATTTGATGAGACAATCAAAGAGTTTGGCTTTTCACAAAATCCGGATTGTCTAAGAATTTCTCTATGAAAGACTTTGGAGATGTAACCTACATTTTGGGAATAAAGTTATATAGAGATAGATCTAAAAGATTGCTTGGTCTTTTACATTCTACATATATAGATAAGAAGCTAAAGAAGTTTAGCATGAAGCACTTCAAGAGAGGATTCATTCCTATGACCCATAGGATTACCCTCTCAAAGTCTCTGTGTCTAAAGACACAAGATGAAGGAACACACATGAGTATGATCCTATATGCTTCGGCAATAGGATCAATCATGTATGCTATGATATGTATGAGGCACGATGTATCATATACTCTAAGTGTCACAAGTAGATACTAATTGGACCGTGGTGAGGGTCATTGGGTGGCTGTGAATAATATCCTTAAGTACTTGAAAATGACTAAGGATGTATTCTCAGTATATGGAGATGGAGATATTACGGTAAGCAGGTATATCAATACTAGCTTCCAATCTGATAGGGATGATTAAAAATCATAGTCAAGTTATGTGTTCATATTGAATGGTGGAGCAGTCAATCGGAAAAGTTCGAAATAGGAGATGACTATTGATTCCACAATCGAAGTGGAGTACATCACAGCTTCCAAGGTGGCTAAGAAAGCGGTTTGGATAAAGAAATTCATAACAGAACTAGGAGTGGTTCCTAGAATTGTTGATCCTATACAGCTATGTTGTGATAACAATAGAACCATTGCATAAGAAAAAGAGCTACGACCTCAACAAAGGTCCAAACATGTGCTCATAAGATACCATTTGATTAGAAAAATCATTAATAGAAATGATGTAAAAGTAAAAGAGTGCCCATTGTTCAAAATATAGTTGATCCACTAACTAAGCCACTTCCCCAAAAGAAGTATGATTCTCATGTACTTGCCTATGGTATTAAATGCAAAGATGATTGGCATTAGTGTGAATGAGAGATTGTTAGGGAAGTGCTCTAAATGCAATCACCTTTAGCACTTATTATACAAATTCATTTCAATGAATAAAAGACATTTTGATTATTTGATGTTCACTTACTTTATAAATTGATTAGATCATTAAAAGGAATCATGGTCTCATCAAAAGGTCCAAACAAGTATTCAATCTTATCAATTGATTTTAGAAATCAATCATAAATGTGATGTAATGAGAGAAAGAGTTCCACTGATCAGAAAAATATATGATTAAGCCACTAGACCAAAACCCCAAAAGAAATATGATAGTCATATCATCGCCTGTGGTGTAATGTACAATGACGATTGGTTTTAGTACAAGTGAGAGATTGTTAGAGATGTGCCCAAAAGGCAATCGCCTCAGGCACTTAGTGTACACATTCATAAAGGCATTCTTTCATTATAATAGTATTCATTTGCATATGAATTGAAATAGATCTTAAACTGATTAATGAAAGTCCATGATATGAAACATCATGATAATGAGATTCCTATCATGTATAATTATGTTAGTATCTAAATTATCCCTAGTCATAGGATCAACAAGATGAGACATTGTTGATCCGGATAGACTAGCACATGTTATACTCCTTGATTAGATCAAGCAGTAGATCTCATAAGCTGTGAACATGAGATGTTCAAAGTTAATATGTGGATGCATGCTAAGAGTAGTTAAGTACATTGGATGACCTACTATGAGACGATCATATGGTTTATCTATTCAAATGTCAATGATAGTCTCATCATAGCAATGGTATATGTATCCTTAGACTTGAGGTACTCAAAGATATCTTAGATACTGATTCTGTGCTTTGACTCCATTCTTTGTTGCCTTATAGAGGTCGCTTATAGGGTGGTGATTAGGTGCAGCTTGAGGTATTCGAAGGTAATTGGGTAGCCAACAGAGGATACACCACTCCTGATAGAGGAAGAGTATACCCACGGCCTCTTGTTAGGATCATTACTCGAGAATCTCTGGCCAAAGTGGAAATGTCTTGAAGATAGTCTTCAATGACATGTCTAATAGAGTAATGAGTCCCAAGGATAAGATCTAACATCACTTGGGCTAGATGTGACGTAATCAGTCTAGCGGGAGCTGACACATAGTCCATGCTCTGAACCGAGTGGGGTATAGGATGGTGAAATGATGAATTGCACATATTGTTATCTATGGAAAGGTTCGTAGTCAAACCACTGACTTTCCGGTCAATTAGGGATCATGATGTGTTGCTAGATACTGCTTATAATTTACTTAAATTATTTGATAATTTGAGTGGCCAACATAACCGGAAAGCTAATGGGTCATGCGCTTTGGAGATGTAAAGAATTATTAAAATGGCTTTGGATGAGATCCAAAATATGAGAAAATTATTTTGAATCGGTTCACGGTAAGATCACAGAGAAAAATCGCTTGCTGGCCTAGCAAGCCTACTGCGTGCACAGCACACTAATCACCTTAAATTGGCCAGTTGGCCAATTTTTGCAAGATGACTTTTCATTTTCTTTTCTTCTCAATTTTGATATACTTTTCTAATTTTCTTTTAGATCTAAAAGACCCCAAAAGATAGAAAATAGACAAGGAAGACATTTTTGGAGAAGAAAATTTTTTAGAGACAACAAGAAAATTAAAGAGTTTAATTTTCTTCTCATATGAATATACATCATTGCTAGCACTTTGAGGTATGTTCAAGCCATCTCCCTAGTCGTTTCATCCTCTCATCTTCGCGTGGATATTGTTAGAGACAATACAAGATTGGATTGTTATGGTTTGCTACAACCCAACAAAGTGAGAAATTGAAGAAAAATCAAGAAATTATAAAGGTATAAATTTTGAATTTTTTTTTTTGTTAAACTTGTTTTAATTGGCACATGTATAATCCTTTGATTTGGGTTTTGAAAAATTTTATTTTCCACTGCGTAATATATATGTGATACATGTTCAAAACCCATCAGTAAGTACCTCTAGACCTCTACAATTATTGCATATTGATTTGTTTAGACCTAGTAGAGTTGCTAGCTTGAATGGAAAATATTATGCATTTGTTATTGTTGATGATTACTCTAGATTTACTTGGGTAATTTTCTTAGCTCATAAAAGTGATACTTTTGAAAGCTTCAAGCACTTTGCCAAGAAAGTCCAAAATGAGAAGGGATATTGTATCTCTAAGATTAGAAGTGATAATGACAAAGAGTTTGAAAATGATATTTTTGAAAACTATTATTTAGAAAACGGTATTTCTCATAATTTTTCCACACCAAGAACTCCTAAACAAAATAGGGTAGTTGAAAGCAAAAATCGAACATTGGTAGAAATGACTAGAACAATGCTTAATGAGTATGGTCTACCAACCTACTTTTGGGCAGAAGCCATTAATATTGCATGTTATATTACAAAACTAAAAACTTATTTTAATAAAACCTCTTATGAGCTTTGGAATGGAAGAAGACCCAAGATCTTATATCTTAGAATATATGGTTGCAAATACTTCATATTAAGTACCATGGACAACCTTGGAAATTTTGTCTCAAAATTGGATAAGGGCATATTTCTTAGTTACTCCACATCTAGCAAAGCTTATAGAGTCTTCAATAAAAGAACATTGGTTGTAGAAGAGTCTATGCATGTTAATTTTGATGAGTCCTATAGACATGACCTTGGGAAAGGTATTCCATTGGATGATGTTGTAAGTCCCATGGAGAATTTCAATCTTAATCAAGTGGAACAAGAGAGATCAATAAAGAATGATGATCTTGATGAGGAATATGAGGAACAAAATCAAGAAGAAGAGCAACCCCAAGCTCAAGAGCAAGAAACCAATAAGCTGCTAAGGGAGTGGAGGTTTGCGAGAAATCACCCAAAGGAACAATTCATTAGTGATCCTTCAACAAGTGTAAGTGAGGAATAGTTCATTTAGGTCTATGGTAAACGAGGAATAGCTCATTTCATATCATTAGTTTTTTGGATGTCGACTAGGCCGATAGTCTTTTGGATAGAAAAAGCACATTTAGAACTTATCACTTTGTTGGTGAATGTTTAGTTTTTTGGCATAGCAAGAAATAAGTTTTAGTTGCCTTATCCACAGTCGAAGGGGAATATGTAGCGGCGGGTTGTTGTTGCACTCAAGTTCTTTGGATGAAACAACAACTCAAAGATTATGGCCAAGTGATTGATCACATTCCCATCAAATGTGATAACACTAGTGCAATAAATCTTTCAAAGAATCTCATTCAACATTCTAGGAGCAAACATATTGATGTAGGACATCATTTTTTAAGAGATCATGTCCAAAATGGTGATTTGGTGTAAGAATTTATTGAAAATGACAACCAATTGGTTGATATCTTTACTAAGCCCCTAAATGATGAAATGTTTTGTTTTATAAAAAGAGAGCTTGGTATGCTTGATGGGAGCACATTGTTTTAAAAAGCTTTAAATCATGTTTTTCCATTTATGAACATATTTATGTGAATTATATGCTCTTTAAATTTATTAATGTAGATGTTTTGATTCTTGTTTGATTCATGATCTTTTGCATACATAAGGTGATGTTTTGAGTCTATTGAAGTTCAATTTAATGGGCTAAAAGACTTATATTATCAAGAATCAATCATGATCATAATCTATGATATGTCATACTAAGGTACTTTAGTCATATTTCCTTTCTTTCCTCTAAACCTTCTAAGTACTTGTAACTCCAACTTGGGAACAACATCCCACTCGTGATTTCTTAGTCTTCGGATTAACCGTTACAATTCATCATGTCCTGTTCAGGACACCCCCTTTCCCGGTCGGGAAATTTGAAATTTATCCAACCATGGCACCTATTCAAATGTGCACGCCCGGGAAGCCAATTGTCCCCTTGGAGACTGTGTCTAATAGTTCATAAAACATTTTGACTGGAAGGTTCTAGGTTGGGACCTCCAAGTCCAGGTCAAGACAACCTTGATGGTAGCCTTTCGTAACTGCCACCAATCAAATCACATTTACCATAATTTCCATTAAAATCCTCAAACGATAACATGCCTCTTCAAACTTTATAAATACCTCACTATTCTAACTCTTTTCCTCACTTTTGCATCCAAACTCTCTCTCTCTCTCTCTCTCTCTCTCTCAACTTTTCTTTCTCTAAACCCAAAATCATCAAACTCTTTCCCACTCATCATCTCTAATGGCACCTAAATCTGGCACTTCGAGGTCAAGAGCCTCTAAAGGTAAAGGAGTGTGGCCTCTTCTTCCTCTAACTTCTCTTCTTTCAATGACATCTTCAATGCCTTCTCAAATGAGAAGAAGCGATATGCCAATATCATCGCCAAGAAATTCACCTCCCACTGCACCATCAACTTAGATGATCTTGAAAAGTTAGGTGTCAAACATGAAGTTATTGGCACTCTTGAAGAAATGGAGTGGATAAATTTTATAATCCCCCTTGAAGATGGACATGACAAACTCACAACTGAATTCCTCTCCACACTTTAAGTTATCAAAGACCCCAAGCACCCTTTCGACTTTTATGGACTTCAATTTCATCTCTTTGGCCAACAATAAGAGATGACAAAGCATTAACTTGTAGATGCTTTTAGCTTTAAGAATGTAGGCCTTCTTAATGCTCAAGCCATGCATCTCCTCTTGATGTATGGAAAAACATATATCTTGAAACCCGCCTTGATAAACAATCAAATGCTAAATACATCAAGACACTTTCTCACTTCATCCTCTACCGTATCATCACTTTCACTATTAATGCAAGAAGTGAAAGTAATGAGAAAGTCACTCATGACGACCTTCTCTACCTTTATGCCATGATTCATCATAGGCTTACTGAAACAACCCATCTTCTTATTGACAAATTTCAATCCATGGCCACCACTACCAAAGGTAACATCTCTCTTCATGCATAAATAACCTATCTTGTAAGATACCTTCATCTCATGATGAATGAAAATTGTGTTGTTCTCACTTCATCTCGTTCTCAATATGAGAGATACTTGAACATCCAATATCTCCTTAATTGCAAGGCCCTTCAAAGAGGTAGGCACTTTTTTCTATGCCTTTACAGAGCATGGAGCCGTAAAGGCAACCCAAGAGGCAATAAGGAAATATGTAAGGCTCTCAATAGGAAGAGAAGGATCAAGTGCCCAAGCCATGCCTCCACCACCACCTCCTCAAGCCCAACCTATCACCTTACAAAGTCTGTATGACTTTCAAATGCAATCCTTCAACACCATGAGGGATATGATGCAACATCTCCATTTGGATATTCAAAGCATGTAAGGGCAATTAAATCTCAATGTATGAACTCATAGCTTTGAAGCAGCCTTACCATTTAAGGGAGAGCAAGGCATTCAAGAGGAGGAAGAGGGTGGTGAGGAGGAAGAGGAGGGAAGTGATGAAGTAGGAGATGCTTATTTTCTCTAATTCTCCTTCGTTTTTTAGGCTAAGTACTCAGATGTGTGGTTATATCATGTTTAAGATCACACATTTTCTTTTCATGCAACACATTTATATTTTAAATAATATATTTGTTCAATTCTTACTCTCTTTAGTGATTACTTCTCTGTGCTTTATATGCATCCAGTCTTTTTGATATTGACAAAGGGAGAGAAGAACGAACATAAAACCTATGCAAAAATTAATTTTATTTTTAAATTAATAACTTAGTCAATTATGTTGACTTTAGTAATATTATTTGACTTAAGTTATTCAATACGATTTCT
The DNA here is from genome assembly GCA_949630135.1 of Balakata baccata. Taxonomy (NCBI): domain Eukaryota; kingdom Viridiplantae; phylum Streptophyta; class Magnoliopsida; order Malpighiales; family Euphorbiaceae; genus Balakata; species Balakata baccata. The sequence continues at coordinate 26,877 of CATIWF010024872.1, forward strand.
ACCTTCAAAATGATGTGAAACTTTGCATGCTTATTTTTCAATACTTTAATTTGATATGTGCACTATCAATTTGTTATTTTTACTTAGTTTGATTGTCAAAATCAAAAAGGGAGAGATTGTTAATCTTAGGGTAATTGCTATCTATTTTGATCTTGACAATCAAAATAAATGTCACTAATTTCTTCATTTAGTGTTGTTTTGATAGTGTTCAAAGTTTCAGTATATTTGGTTGTGAATTTCTCATTGAACAAGTCAAGCATTTTTTGGAGACATGAAACTCTCGACCTGAACATGATTACAAATTGGGAAATCCATGTACACACCGGGAAATATTGCTTTATGATCTTCTAAAGTTCCAAAAGCAAAAGCAGATCTGGACAGGCCATGTCCCTACTGGGAAAGACCATTTCCAGACCGTGACATGTGATAATCCGATCGGGAAATTCAAAAGGACATGACTATTGAAGATGAGACTCCACCAAAGTATGTCACATCATCTAAAAGTTAAAACAACCAAACTTAAACTGACTGATGTCCCGTCTGGGAAGCATTCGAAGCCAGCAGACCCTAAACCTGACTATAGTATCATCAAGCAAGTCTCAACCAAGACACAAGAAGTCTCAACTGGGGAAAATCATATAGAAACTAGTAATTGGAGCATTCAGCCAACCAGAAGATGCCAAATATCAAAATAGATCATTTCTCGTTCAGAAAACTCATGTTCCCAACCAGGAATCCCTATCTATAGACAGCATTTAATGCACTTATAATAGAACATTAGAAAGAGTAATGGCACCAATTTTTAATGGCTAATTGGTGGGTAATTAGTATAAATACCCTACCAAAAGGCCATTTAAGATATCAAACTAATTTCTAAGTGCCAAACTCTTTCTTTAATTAATTTTTTGTAAGGGTTCAAGTGTTAGCCTTAAAACACTTGAGTTATCTTGTAATTGGATAGTGTAAGCTAAATTACAAGGAATTGGTTATTGTGTGAGCCATCAAAACACAAGGGAAATTCAGTTTGAGTGTTAGGCTTAGTAAAACACTTAGTTAGGAGTGAGCTAGTTAAAACTCCATTTGTAATCTATGTGATTAGATTAGTGAATACTCAATTGTGATTAGGGAGAGAAGTAGGGTTAGTTAACACCAGAACTTCTATAAAATTTGTGTCTCCATCTCTTCTATTTTTTTATCTTCCTTGTGTATGTGCAATAACTTTTATTTTCTAACCAATTCATCTCTCCATTTCTTGGTGATTGTTAGGCAACATATTTTAATTTTGCTACACACCTTCAATGCATATAATCCATTAGGTTTCCAATTATGTTGCCGACTCAGATTAACACTTGATATTGAGCAAGTCATGAGCGGTATCTAACAACACATCATGACCCCTAATTGATTGGAAAGTCAGTGTTTTGACTACAAACCTTTTTATAAACAATTTTCATTTAATTTGCCCTTTCACTCTCATTATACCCCACTCAATTTAAAGCATGGCCTAAGTGTTAGCTCCCACTAGAGACATTACTCTTAAAGATATGTTTTCGAATACCTTCTTTAAGACATTCCTACTTTAGCCAAAGTTTCTCGAGTAATGATCCCAATAAGAGGCCATGGGTCTACTATCCTTCTAACGGGAGCAGTAAATCCTATATTGGCTACCCAACTATCTTCAAATACTTCAAGCTATACCTAATCACCACCCTATGAGCGATCTCTCTTGCAGCAATACGAAATGGAGTTAAAGCACAGGATCAATATCTAAGATAAATTTGGGAACCTTAAGTCCAAGGATATTTGCAACATTACTATGATGAGATTATAATTAACATATGTGAGCATCCATATGATAATCTCATAATAGGTCTCTAATATACTTGACTACTCTAGCAAGCATCCATATGTTAAATCTAAGCATCTCATGTTTATGAGTTATGAGAACTATTGCTTGATCTAATAAAAAAGTATAACATATGCTAGCTTGTCCAGATCAATAATGTCATGTCTCATTAATCATATGGCTAGGGATAATTTAGATACAAACATAATTGCACATGATAGGAATCTTATATCTTAATCTCATTATGATTTCCTTTATGTTATATTTCATATCAATATCAATTCATATATATGAACATTTATATAATGAAAAATGCCTTTATATATATATATATATTAAACATATAATGCTAAAGGTGATTACCTTTAGAGTACTTCTCTTACAATCTCCTGCTTGCACTAAAGCCAATTGCATTTGTATTTAATACTATAGTTCCTTTAGGGAATTGGCTTTGACAATGGATCATCTATATTCGAATTAGTAGGTACTCTTTTATTTTTACATCACATCCACCTATGATCTCTCTAATCATATGGTAGTGTCTGAGCACATGTTTGGACTTTTGATGAGACCGTGTTCCTTTGCTTATGCAGTGGGTCCGTTATTGTCACAATACATAGCCATTGGACTAACAATGCTAAGGACCACTTCAAGTTCTTAGATGAATTTTCTTATCTAAACTGGTTCCATAGCTGATTCAGAAGATGTAATGTACTATGTTTCGGTCATTGAATAAGCAGTTGACTCCTATTTAAAACTCTTCCAACTGATTGCTTTGCTATTCAATATGAATACGTAGCCTCATTAGGATTTGGAATCATCCCTATCAGTTTGGAAGTTGGCATTCGCATACTTATTTACCTCAAGGTCTCCATCTCTATATATCAAGAAACATTCTTAGTCCTTCTCAAGTACTTAAGGATATTCTTGACAACCACTAATGACCCTCACTGGGGTCCAACTGGTATCTACTTGTGACATTAAAAGAATACGATACATCAGGTCTTATATATATCATAGCATACATGATTAATCTAATAGCCAAAGCATATGAAATCAAACTTATTCGAGTCCTCTCATCTTATGTCTTTGGACACATAGATTTTAGAAGGGTTATCCCATGAGTCATGGGAATAAATTCTTTCTTGGACTATGTATGTAGACTATGGAAGACCAAGTAACCTCTTCGATCCATCTCTATAGATCCTTATCTCCAAATTATAGGTTCCTTCTCTAAGGTCTTTCATGGATAAGTTCTTTCATAACCGAATCTTTATAGACTTAAAGAATGAGATGTTGTTTCATATAAGTAGTATGTCATCCACATATAACACAAGGAATGCGACTGCATTCCCACTAACCTTCTTGTATATATAAGGTTCATCTAGATTTGTAATAAACAAAACTTTTTGACTGTCTCATTAAAACAGATGTTCTAACTCCTAGATACTTACTTTAACCCATAAATGGATCTCTGAAGCTTGCATACCTTTTCACCATCTTTGGATATGAAGCCTTCTAGTTGTTTCATGTATACATCCTAGGTTAGGTTTCCATTAAGGAAAGTCGTCTTCATATCCATTTACCATATCTCATAATCATAATAAGCAGCAATGGCTAGGAGTATTCTAATGAATTTAAGCATGGCTTCATGGCCAAAGGTTTTTTCATAGTCAATTCCTTATTTCTGATGATATCCCTTAGCTACCAGCCTAGTTTTATAGGTAACTACATTACCCTCTATATCGGTTTTCTTCTTGAAAAATAATTTGCACCTAATGGGTTTTATCCCTTTAGATGGGTCAACCAAGGTCTATACCTGGTTTTTGAACATGGAACCCATTTCTAACATGATGGCTATAAGCCATTTGTCAAAGTCTAAACTACTCAGAACTTCTTTGTAGGTGGTAGACTCATCATCTTCAATGAGCAATACGTCTTTCTATTCTCTAATGAGAATTTCATCCCCCTAGAACAATATATATTCCATTCAATCTACCAAGATCTTATGTACCAGAAGGTGTAGCTATTACTACATCTATATAAGTATCAAGTTCAAGCAGTTAATTTGCACCTACTTGAGCATCTTAAACTTCTTAAAGTTCAATTCTGCTCCCACTATCTCCCCTTAGAAGAAACTCTTTCTCTAAGAAGGTAGCATGGTTTGAAACAAACACCTTTTGTTCCAAAGTATTATAGAATTCATATCCAATAGTTTCTTTTAGATATCCTACAAATAGACACTTATCAGACTTAGCATCAAGTTTATTTGAGATAATCCATTTCACATAAGTCAAACAGTCTTATAATTTCATGTGTGAAAGTGAGGGTTTCTTATTAGTTCACATCTCATATGAAGTAACATCAACTTTGATGGGACTCTATTTAAAACATAAACAGCAGTCTCAATTGCATGGCCTAAAAAGATTTGGGTAGATCTGCTTAGAGTTGTCAAAATGGGTTATAACACGTGAACTTAATATGCAAAACAAGTAAAATTAGCATGTTAGTATTGAGGTTATATGGGTTCATGTTATAAATGGGTCGACCTCAAATCGTATCGTGTCATGGGTTGACACGCGAACCCGTTACAATCTGTCTAATTTTTTCGTGTCGTGTCAACCCACCCAATCCATTTATAATATGTGTAAATTTACTAAAATATCAAGGCTAATAATGTCATTTTACAAAAAATAATATTTAAATATCATTTTTGTATCGTGTCATTCATGTTATATTGTGTTAAATGACCCAAAGAGACATAATCATGTCATGTCAAATGACCCCAAAAAGCATAATTGTGTTGTGTCAGATCGTGTTATATCAAATGACCCAAAAAAGCACAATCATATCGTGTTCATGTCAGATTTTATGACCCAAATACGACCCGAATGTTAAACATATTACACGTGTTGTGTTCAGGTGACCCATTTAATAGTCATGTCATATTCATGTCAACCTGATTAATAAATGGGCCGTGTTTGTGTTGAACCCTAATCGTGTCACCCGAGTGGGTCAACACGATACGAACATGACCCGCCAACCCATTTTGACACTCCTAGATCTGCTAAGCCCATAATTGTCCTTACTATGTCCAACAAGGCTCAATTTTCCCTTTTAGTCACACTATTGTGTTGTGGCATGTAAAGCGGACTCCAGTAGGATAACATCCTGTTATCCCTATGATACTCTTGAAATTCTTGGCCTAAGTATTCACTACCTCCATTTGATCTAAGTATTTTAATACTTTTGCCAAGATGTTTATCTACTTCATTCTAAATTCTTTGAACTTTTCAAAAGCTTCAAATTTGTATCTCATAAGATATAAGTATCTAAATCATGAATAATTATCGATAAAGGTAATGAAGTGGATAAAACCACCTATGGTGTGCACAGATAATGGCTCACATACATCTGAATGTATTAGTTCCATTTGTTCATTACCATGTTCATCCTTTCCACTAAAAGGTAATTTTGTCATCTTGCCTAATAAGCAAGATTCATATGTGTCATATGATTCATAATCAAATAACCTTAAGCCATCTTTTTTATGTAGCTAAGTCATGCACCTCTCATTGGTATGGCCAAGGTGACGATGCCATAAATAAGATGATTTTAGACCATCTTGTTTTAATCTTTTATTATTGTTATTGATGTTAAAAATTGGACTTGTCATATTTAATATGTAAATCCTATTGCACAATCTACCAGATGCATAAAGAACACAATTCAACATTATTGAACAACTATTGTCACCAAATGTTAAATGAAAATCATTCCTACTCAAAACAAAAATAGAAATAATATTTTTTTGTCAAAACAGGAACATAATAACAATTATCCAATTCTAATACAAGCTTACTAGGGAGGGTCAAAAAATAAGTTCCCACAGCTAATGCAGTAACTCTTGCTCCATTTCCAATGTGCAGGTCTAACTCTTACATGTGTCATATGTATGAGTCACAATTGGTATTTAATACTCATATGTTATTATCATAAACAATATTTATCTCAATGACGTAAATACCTAAAGTGGATGTGGCATATAATGTCTTCTTCTTCAATGACTCCAAGTAGGTCCTGTAATTCTTTTCCTAGTGGTCATCCTTGCCACAATGGAAGCAAGTCCCCTTAGGTGCAGTCTCTTTAGCTTTTTTCTTGACCATGCCTCCCTTAAGTTTTATGTACTTCTTCTTGTTATTGTTGTTCTTTTTCTTAGAACTTGAAGAGTCCACCGATATCACAGTCTTACTCTCCTTTTTGATAGAACGCTCAGCTATTTTGAGCATATTGATTAGCTCAGGTATAGAAGATGGACCCTTATTCATCTGATAGTTTAGCACAAAGTGTGCATAACTATCATGCAAACTATGTAGAATTAAGTTTATACTTAATTCATGGTCCATCACAAAACCAAGTTGGCCTAATCTATTCATGTAGCCATTCATCTTTAGTGCATGTTGCACTAGAGATGTCCCCTCAACCATCTTTGAGTAGAAGAGGAACTTTAAGACCTCGAACCTTTTAGATCTTGCTTGCTCATCAAAGAGCTCTCTAAGATGGTAGACTATAGTATTAGTATCCATAGCCTTATATTGCTTCTAGAGCTCTAGCAATATGGAGGTAAGCATAATGCAGCTTGCCAACACACTATCATCCAGATGCTTCTTGTAAGTAGCCTGCACATCAGTAGATACTCTAGGAGCAGAAAGAGAAGGGAGTTTTGTATCTAGGACATAAGCTATCTTCTCGGCTTTGAGAACAATTCTCAAATTCTAAAGCCAGTCCAAGAAATTTGGCATAGTCAATTTGTTTGACTCAAGAAAGAATAGAGCATAAGTTCATATTGCTTGACATGATTCTAGCAACCTAAATGTAAAAGAAAGCATGTTAGAGAATGCACATGAATACATATTTATTAGTTCTTCAATAAACGCATTATGACTCCTATTATTTTATTACGAACTCATAACCCTCACTATAAATCCAAGAGAATCTATATGGAATTTCTCCGAATGGGTCGATATCCAATATCTCTAAGAATGACTTTGGAATGAGCCACCTTAGGTCAATTGGTAGGTATCTAATCCACACAAATTGCATTATCATGCAACTATCGAATCTAGTGTTATCAACTCTTGATGAGTATACATCTCATGTACACTACCCAACTTCACCTATATCCACATCGACCTTAAGTTTGCCTTAACAAATTAATGCTTCTAGTTAAAACAGCTCATTAATCGTATAATCTTATTTCATGTCTTGAACATATTCTTGTAGAGCGGATTTGGGTTTGCCCAATAACCTAAACTCTAAAAGAACTCTAGTTCTCCCCATATTAATGAAAGGCATTAGTTTTAATGTTATTTTAGTGAGAGATTTGCTTTTATTAGTCTCATCATATTCATGGCATTTAATATACATCTATTCATCTAAGACATACACTAAAAGTTACATTAACTATATGGAGTGATTATGGATATTCCAACATCAATCAATCAAGTTATGGAAGGATTGACTAGGTCTCACCTAGGTAGATGCATGAATCGCAATCCAAAATAGAAATTATACTCATACTTCTAAGTCTTCTTGTAAATGACGCCATCTCTATGCTTCTTTCTCATTTACACTTCCAATCTATCCTAATTCTATGAAATATAATTATATAATTTCAAAATCAGAAAATCTCAATTTACATTTGAGGGGGGTTAGATAATAAGATAAATACAAAAGGAAGTAAGAAAGAGGCAGGGATACATAGGCCCTATTTACCAAGTACAAAATAAAATTCATGCATGAACAACCTAATTGGTAAAGTCCATAATCAATCATCATGCTATCATAAACCTTTAGCATGTTTTCTCTAATGCAAAAATAGGTAATCTAGAAAATTAATAATTATGAATTCTTATTTGCCCAATTCATTTACATTATTTCATATGAACCATTGGAAACACTTTCTAATATAGAATTATATTAATTAGGCAATGAATCGATCAAATCAAATATTTTCTAATTTGTCTACTTTGATTAATTAAATTAATTCCTTATTTGAATGTAATTTCTATATTTGGATTTAATTCCAATATTCCAAAAATTTAATTCCAAATTAAATCACCTTAAATTTTGATACTAAAACAATTGAACAATTTAATTATTTCTTATATATCATAATCTAGTCATATTATAATAAAATTAATTTAATCCAAAATCAAATCAAATCAAATTCAAAAATTTCCAATAATTCTAGAAAACTCTATCATTTATTTGGACATCTATAAACCAACTCAAACCAATCTAAATTAACATAACTTAGTTCAACGAGCAAGTCACAAAATGCTCAAACCGAATTATTTAACTTCTAGAATTAAAATAAAATTGAAAGGATCAAATTAAAATTACTACCATATTTAAAAGTATTAAAGTAAATTCACAAAATTCATATTTTATAAATTAAAGATGCTAGAAATCAAGAAATTGAAAAATCAAATTAAAACATGAACATGACAGTGTCCTAACCAGGAAATATTTGCCGCTCGGGACTTCTACAATTTCTAGGAGAACAAAAATGATTCAAAACCATTCTTTGATATGTTCTAACGCAAAACAAATGTTTCAAGCATGTTTCTAGGTCTAGGTACTTATCAAATAAAGACCGGAATAGAAAAGAACTCAGAATTAAAATCAAAAATCATTTTTAAACCATTTAAAATCAATTTTCGGCAATTAAAACACAATTCCACCATTTAATCATACAAATCATATTTGTATTAAACCATTCATTCTCATTATTCTTAAATCATCATAGGAACATATTAACGGTGATGAATACACAAATGGCTAGCAACGGTCCAATTGAAAAATAAAAAACTTAATTATCAATTTTTATGCAATCTCATTATTCTTCAAATTAAAATTAACCATAACAATCATAAGGTGGCTTTGTTACCACTGTTGGATTACATGGCAAACATATCATATGTATCTAACTAAGGCAGCAAAAATCAAAATTTTTAACCTAAACATGAGGATCGCCTTATGTAGCTATAATTAATTAACCTTAATTAACGATTTGAAGAAGGTTACCTTTAGAATAAAGAACTCTAACCTTTTATTCATCTTATCGGGCTTTCACAAACCACAGTAATCCTATCTTGGGTTACCTCTAATAGAAATCCATGCAAAGAATGTGAAGGGAAAACCTTTGAAGTTATAGGTTTTGCACAATCATTTATGCTAGCAAGAGAAGATGCAATTGAAAGAGAGAGAGAGAGAACGAAAATTTATGTTATCTAGATGTGCTGCAGCTTATTTATAGCCCCATGAATGGTTAAGCTTTAGAACCTATATTCAAAGATTCCTAATCATATTAGGGTTCTAAAACTATCAGCTTTCCCTATCAGGAAACCAAATTTCTGCTCGAGATATGCTCAAAATTGGGTGATTCTTGGTTGTGATATCTCTATCTCAATTAGGACTTTATGTAATTTCAATCTAGTAGCTTTTTCAAATTAGGAGACAAACTTTCCCGCTCATGATAGAAGTCTACTCACGAAACCACCATTCATGATCGCGATACATGTTCAAGTTTTTCTCTCTCCATTTTGGGTTTAATCAAAAAGCCCATTTTACTTCCACTGCATACCTTCAAGGTGTGTGACCCATTAGGTTCCTTGTTATATTGGCCATTTAGAACAATACTTGATCTCGAGTAAGTCATGAGCAGTCACATCATGACCCCCAATTGACTGAAAAGTTAATGGTCTCACTACAAACCATTACATAGATAATTTTCATGCAATTCATTTTTTCACCCTTACTATACTCCACTCGATTCAAAGTATTGTTTAAACATCAACTCCCGATAGGCTGATTACATCACATCTAGTCCAAATGATATTAGTATTTGTCATTGAGACTCATTACTCTTAAAAATATATCTTCAAAGACCTTTTTTAAGACATTCTTACTTTGGCCAAAGTTTTCTGAGTAATGATCCCAACATGAGGCCATAAGTATACTCTCCTTCTAACAAAAGTGATGAATCCTCTATTAGCTATGTAACTACTTTTGAATATCTCAAGTTATACCTAATCATCACCATATAAGCGACCTCTCTTAAGGCAATAAGGAATGGAGTTAAGGCACAAGATTAGTATCCAAGAAAACTTTGAGTACCTCAAGTCCAAGGATATTTGCACCATTACTATGATGAGATTATCATTGACATATGTGTAGAATATCCATATGATAATCTCATAGCAGGTCTCTGATATATTTAACTACTTTAGCAAACATCCATATATCAACTCTATATAGGTTATGAGAACACTATTTGATCCAATCAAAGAGTATAACATGTGCTAGCATGTCCGGATCAATAATGTCCTATTTCATTGTTTATATGGCTAAAAATAGTTTAAATACAAATATAATTGCACATGATAGGAATCTCATATCACAATCTCATCATGATTTCCTTCATGTTATGTTCTATATCAAAGACTTTCAATAATTAATTTAAGATTTTATCAATTCATATAAAATTGAACATTAATATAATGAAAAATGCCTTTATATATATATATATATATATATAATACTAAAAGTAATTACCTTTAAAGCATTTCTCTTACACATATAGGGGTGGCAATAATGAACAAGACACGAACCTAACATGATATTTGCAGGTTAGGATTGAGGATTATTTTGTTCACGTCACAATTATGTCAACCCAATAAAGATACGAAAATTATTGTGTCATATTCAAGTTGACCTGCTAATACAAAAAAAAAACATGTTTAACCTATTGATAATTCATATCGTGTTGTGTGGACACATTTAACTCGACACGTTACAACCCATATACAAATTAACTATACTAATTTTATAGGTTAATCGTATTCAATATGCTATGTCGTGTTAACTAGTTATTAAATGGATCGTGTTCGTATTCAAATTTTTAACACGATTAGTTTATCGTGTTGTGTTCATATTGATTATGAGTTTCAAAGAGTTCTTTCGCATGGGTCGCTCCCAGGATGGACAAGGTAGGAACGGAAAGAGCGAGCGAAAAAATGATAACTTGTACCTAGTCGTAGCATTCTCGTACATTAAGGTACGATTTGTAAGGAACTTTTTGGGTGCTAATCGTCTTCTCTTCTAAAAGCCGTTCTAAGATAGAAAGATCCCTTTTCCATATGAGTTAGCGGGCACCTTCCGAAAATATGCGCACTACGGATAAGATGGCTATAAGTCGGATGGCAGGCCCTTACCACCAAGCTTCTAAGAGAGGAGCTCGTAAAGGCTGGGACGGAGATACTGCCGCTCTTTAGGATACGGTCTTACCGAGGAGGGTAGGCCGAACGGAAGAGCATGCCTGCAAAGACGGTGGCTCCATACGAAATAGACAAAGATAGGCTGCTCATTATGGTTCGTCCCTTCTGTTGTTCTTCACAACGCTCTTAAAAAAAATATTTATTCTAAGTTAACTTTCACTATAAAAAATAAAAAAATCACAAAAAAATGTCTTTTCGATAATGATGCAATACTGGAGGCGGCCCTCTTAGTGGTCATGGTGCAAGAGGCAGATTCTTAATCAAGTACACAACCTCTTTGTTCATCAACAATTTTTGTGGTGTTTTTTTATTTTTGGATCTGATATGGATGCAGTTCATTACATGACTGGATTTTGGCATGGGACCGGTTGATTTTGTGGACGTTCACTGGTTTTAGGAGATCAATATGATTTCGTTGCATAATGGACCTCAGGCTCAATTCAACACTGGTAGGGACGAAGCTATCTTCCAAGTTAAGCTCGAGTCATCATCATATCTTTGTTGAGAATCGCATGTTAGGGAAGAGAAGAGCGACTAGGGGCTAAGGCTGCGAAATGGAAATTTGAATACTGAAAGGATTACTCTTGGAATTATGTTATACCCAGTCCCATTTGTGGTATTTTGATATTTTGTTTAGCTACTTGTCTTTTTCCTAAAAAATTTTAATTAAAAAAAAAAAGAAATTGGACATCCACAATGAATTGTTTTTAGAAAAAATTTCACTGTTTGTCCATATTTAACTTTTTATCATAATTACCAATAATTTTGTATCTTTTCAATTGTGTCTTTTCAATTTTTTCGAAAATTTTTTCTTTTCTACCTTTTTTTTCTCTCTTTTCATTTACAGTGGTTAGAGAAGATAAAAAAGACAAGAAAATGAAGAAATGTTCAGCGCCTGTCTGTAGCAACCTTAATCATCTTTTGAAATTATTTATCACCACTAGTAAACATGTATCAGAGGAGAGTGGCAAACCAGTCATTGTCGGAGGAGAGTGGTTGACCAAGGCATTGATTGGCCATATGAGGACACATGTCAGTGTAAACATTGAGGTGGGTGCAGTCACGGAGTAAATCTACATCGAAATCCGGCAGCAACTAATATACATAAATCGAAGTATTTCCACTATATATGGTAGTCGGCGACAACTATGTCTCTATGTGTGTGGTGTTGGAGAGTGAAAAACAAGAAAATGAAAGAAACCAAGTTGATAGAGAGATAAAAAGAATGAGAATATATCTAAATGAGTAAGATATTTGGTTTGATTTCGAATGTTTGAATTTGTAGTGTATCTATGGAGTTGCTAATAAATTTTCTCTTAACAGGGATTTTTCTTTTTTGTGAAAATTACCTAAAGAATTCTCAAATGTATACCTAATGTATTCCCATAAAATTTTCAAAATATACAAAAGGTATTCTTAGGGAATTCTTAATGAATTATCAATGTATTTCCAAGGAATTCCAAAGATATTCCTATAGCATGGTATTCCAAAAAGTATACATAATGCTTAACAATGAATTAGACGTTATTAGTTTGAGAATTTGTGATGCTTTGAATTTAGATTCAATTCTATTCTTCTTCTTCTTCTTCTTTTATTTTTTTTTTGTAAAAATTGAATCAAGATATGCCTAAAGTATATCAAAAGTATTACAGAGATATACTTTCTAGGCAATTAATCAATGCTCAACAATGAATTAAATTGAGAACTTGTGATACTTTGAATTTGCATTCAATTCAATTATTATTATTATTATTATTATTATTATTATTATTATTATTATTATTATTATTATTATTATTATTATTATTATTACTTCTTCTTCTTCTTCTTCTTCTTCTTTAATAATTCAATTCTTCTTCTACTCCTCCTTCTTTTATTCTTGTTTGGTGAAAATTGAACCAATGTATGCTCAAGGCATACCAAATGTATTTTAGAGATATATTGTTTAGGCAATCAGTCAATATTTAATAATGAATTGAATGTTGTTAGTTTCAAAATTTGTGATACTTTGAATTTGGATTCAGTTATCTTCGTCTTTTTCTTTTTTTTTCTTTTTCTATTCTTTTTTTTTGTGAAAATTGAACTAATGTATGCAAAGTATACCAAAAATATTCTAGAAAATATATCGTCTGGGTACTATTGAGGTAGATTTCATTTTTCAGTGCTGTTGTAAATATTTTATGCGCGTTTTGATACCGTTGAAAAAAAAACTTTAACCGTTGGGTTTTTGAAATATTTTACCTTTTTTTTTTTTGAATTTCCCTTCTTTTTTAGGGGTATTAACTGAACCCATCCCGGTAATAATATTACAATCCAAAAAGATATAGTTAAAAGAAAATTTTACATCATTATCAGCTTTACTTTTTCTTTCAAAAGAATGTACTCTTTTTTTTTCTTTCATTTTTATAAAATCCACTTTAATTTTACTTTTTTTTTTCATTTTTTATTTTCATCTTTCTCTTCTTCTCCTACCATATCGCCTATCTATCTTCTCTATGTTTTATCAACAGCATTCACGAAGTTATAAGCGGCTTGGCTCTCAAAGCTTGTTGCGAAGACCCATTAACCGAGTCTCAAATCCATGGGTTTGTTGTTACTTCTAGATTTAGTTCATATGTTACTGTCTCTAATGAATATGTACAAGTCTGGGCAGTTTAATCAAGCTTTGCACATTTTTTATAGTTTAATTTTATTGAAATACAGTGCTTTCTGATGAGTGAGATGCTTTAAATTTTGCTCACAAGATGAGTTCAAGTCGCCTAGTTTTTTATGCTGAGACTTGCACTATTGTACTTGCATTTTGTTCGAGCAAAGAATTTCTTTTTGAATTCAATTGCTTTCTTGTATATTAAAAGTTGGATTAGACTGTGAAGTTTTTGTGGGTAATGCACTTATAACTATTCTTTTGAAAATATAGGCAATTCAACTAAGATATAATCAATGTATTCTCAAATAATTTTTAAGATATATGGAATGAAAGTATACAAAAATATTCTTAAGCTATACCAAACTAGTATACCGAGATATACCAAAATTTTTCAAAGGTATACTAAGATATATACAAGATATATCAGAAATATGCCGAATGTGTACTTTTTTAATATACTTTGGAGTGAATTTGAATTTTGATATTTTTGAAATATTGAAAAAAAATTTAAATGAAAATATTGTTGTAATATTTTAAGAGCTTTTTGGCATTTTTGAAAATTTCCTGATTAAAATCAAATCTCTTTTAATCCTCTCTATCTATTTGACAGGTTTAGGTTGGATAGTTAAGTTGATAATTTCTTTCTTATATATTTTACTTCCAAAGGCTATATTTGAGATAAAAAAATTTTACAAAGTACTAAAACTGGTGCAATTCATATATATATATATATATATATATATACAAAAAGTCTAAAAATTTATATTTATAAATTTTACAAAATAACCTTTTTAATTTTTGTAAATGTGAATGCAAAAACATGACAAATATTAATTTTGTACTAATTTTTTATATTAGAATATCCTTTTTGATAATAGAATAGTCATTTATATTAGAAAAAGAAAAGTATGATATACATATCTAATTCTGACTTATCGTGTAACAGATATATCTCAAAGAGTAATTGAGAATGATTTCCTATTCTGATTGTTGAGATCGACAAATGATTCAAGAGATGGAATGCTTTGTTCATATCTAAAGAAATTACCTGGATCCACCCTGGTTTTTACTTGCATCAATCTGTCAAAGTAGTTTTTGAAATATGTCTGGTGCCCCATACTCTAGCTTCGTATATAACTTTGATTGTCAATTTCCTTTTTTGTCGGTATCCAAAATTAGTCCGACTAATCCAGAGTGTATTGGTAGGACTTTAAAGGGCAGCAAAGCACATATCCAAGGGATTGAACTTGAAATCTCCCATTAAATTGGAAGAATCTTATGTCAACTCATTCAGACCCTATTGGACTTAATTGCCAATTTCATTAATCCCATATCAACTTCTATATGATTTAGATATGAACATCTTGATGATTTTGACATAAATGGTGTCGTATAATCATACATTCTCCTTATTCTATACTAATTTTGATCTCCTTCTTCAACACTTTATTCTTTCTAATTCACTGCATATTGGATTTTATATATGTTTCCAGCTCTATGTGGAAATGGAGTTTCAGATTCTAAAATTTCATTTATTTTTCCTCCATTAGGATTGAATGTCATTGTAATTTTAAGTTCAATCATCTTCTTCCATATTCCTTCAAGATCTTTCTTTGGTATTGGTTGTTGAACATAATCTGATTTCCTCTTCAGGAACTTTTGTGATTGTGAATTTCTTTCAAGCAACACTTTTATACAAGCTCCATTTGGATAATTTGACCAAAATACCATTGATTCAATCCAGCTCATATCTTTGCAATCTTTACGAGACAAACCCAATTCAGGAAACTTTTTGTTCATTAAAGTAACAAGTCTTTCTGCCTTTCCAAGAAACATGGCATTGAATTTAGCCTTGATTGTTCCCTGTCCCTTTTTATTAACAAGAATCAAGACAAGCCTTATGAAGACATCTTCATGAATTTTGTCAACAACATGTTGCCGTTGATGAACAATATCAGTTGCACCTTGTTTCAAATATTTTACAATTCTGAAAACAGTCACAATTTTAGGAACAGAAACTAAATTTTCCAAAAAACAATAACGCCAAAACTAGCTCCATCTCCTCCTCCTATTGCCTAGAAAAGATCTTCACCCATTGATTCTCTATCAAAAACTTTCCCATCAGCATCAACACTTACTGCATCAAAACATTATCAGTGGATAGTCCACAATATGGCAGAGCCAAGGCCCTATTAGGAATCTAGAGGCATAATTGTAATCACATTAACCAATGTATTTTCATATAAATAAGTTGTAATAATATAACTTGGAGATATGTGAATAATATAATCAATTCTTGATTTTTCTCCCTCCTTTCTCTGTTCTCTATCTTTTCTCTTTCTTTCCATCTCTTTTCTCCCATTTCATTCTCTCATTCTTCTCATTCTTTTTAGATTCCTTCAACAGACCCCTAAGTCTGGGGGCAAAAATTTAGATGGTTAAATTAAAAGGTATAAAAATGACTTCTAATATCCTTTAGAGGGAACAAATCTTAAAAATAATATTAATTTACATATTATTTCATATATTTTAAAAAATTAAAGGAAACAATTATCTACCCTCAAATAAATGTAGCTCCGCTACTGATAACCCAAATTTCCTCATAAAATTACCATATCCACCTCCACTTATATAGCCTCCAACACCCACAATAGAGCAAACCCCAGCTGGTTGTCCATAAAGCTTGCTGCTTTTAGCAATCCAATAATATGTTATTTAGTTCCCAATTTAGTGAGATTAGATTCTAATATGTTGTGATCATTGCATGATTTGCTCCCACGATCTTAGTAATTTGATTTTAATTTTTTTGATTCTAAGATATTAATTCTAGTGATTTGATTTTTAGCTCTTCTATATAAGTTGCTATAATTTTATTAATGAATTAAGGATTGGAGTTTTTCATTCTTTCCTTTTGTTCTTTTGTTCCTCTCTTTATTTTTTCTTTTAAAAAAACAATAATTGATACCAAAGTCATCTTCTTGATATACCTATCTATCTATGAAATCTGAATCTCAAATATGGGCAGTGTGCTTGGAGACTTATTTGGAAGCTCTAAACCTTTGAAAAACTGATGAAGATGACCTACACTTCCAACTAATCCTACATCGGTTCAAGTACTTTGGAAAGTTGATGAAAAAAAATGTCGATTGATGGAGTTTGAATCCTAGATATGGACAGTGTGTTTAGAGACATTATGAAATTGCTATGCTTTTAGCTAACACTACAATAGTTCAATTGAAAACTCACAAAGAGAATAGGACAATGAAATCAAAAGTCAAGCTTCACGTTTCAAGCTCTCAAACAAGGAGTGTTGGGAAGAAAAATCTTCACGTTTCTATTGGAAATTTGTGAGAGAAAGAAATATCATTCTAACATACTTCAAAATGAAATTCAGAAAAACTGAAGAAGATAGTAGAAATAAAAAAAAAATTTCTTTTCTTCTTCATTTTCTTACATAAATTTCTTACAAATGTCTCTCACAAAAGCTTTATGTATTCTACAACTTTAAATAGAAAATGCACTCATATACTTTTGCTTCACACAACAATCTATTTTATAGCCAAAATATAACTTTGTTTTGGTCAACTAAAGCAAATATGTCACTCCTTTAAATTAAGAATAACCATTCTTTTACATAAATATCTTAACAAATCCTATCAACATATTTTCAATGACAAAAATCTCAACAACTTTCATCACTCCCCTTGATGAGATTTTTGCTTAACATGAAGTCATAAATTTTGATTTCTTCAAGCAAATTGCACGAAAATAGAAATAACATTTTTCCCATCAAAATTCATCAATATTTGGATGAAATGAAGCTCCAAATTGTAGAAATGCATAAATCTTGTTCCATTTGTCTACAAATTGCTTCCGAAATTCATGGGAATTGATGTAGCTCAAACATACTTGAACACTCCAAATATTCTTGATCTTGCAACAAGTTCTCTTCAAAATGATCTATTTTTTCTTTTTGGCATCAACATCCCCTAAATCATGAAAATGACTCATCTTGAAAAATAGTTTTTGTAGTTTTGAGACTTGCAGGTCACATAAAATATTTTTACAATTTATAGACATGCTTAGGTCATGAAAATGAAATGAAATTTGCAGTTTAAGGACTTGCTTAGGTCTCTTCAAATAATTTTGAAATGAAATTGCAGTTTAAGGACTTGCTTAGGTCTTTTAAATAAAATTTGAAATTTTAGGACATGGTTGGATCCTTGAAAATGAAGTTTTCTTAAGAGGAGTTTTAAATGGATGAAGAGAACCAAGAAATAACAAACATAAAACTTCCAAAGATTGAGCAAAACATCAACGAACATAAACTTGATTTGAAAACCTTTTAAAATGCAAGGGGGTTGCAAATAAGTTTATGCAACTTCAAAAACATTTTTTTTTAACATTTGAATCAAAATAACTTCTTACCAAATTTTTTGCCCAAAAATCTTCCGATCATAGCCCTTAAGATCAATTTTGTTCTAATACCACTGTTGGAAATTTGGGAGAGGAAGAAATATCATTCAACATACTTCAAAATGAAATTCAGAAAAATTGAAGAACATAGTAGAAATAAATTTTTAATTTATTTTCTTCTTCATTTTCTTACATAAATTTCTTACAAATATCTCTCACAAAAGCATTCTAAATTCTACAATTTTAAACACAAAATGCACTCATACACATTCAATACTTTTGCTTCACACAGCATCCCATTTTATAGCAAAAATATGGCTTTGTTTTGGTCAACTAAAGCAAACGTGTCACTCCTTTAAATTAAGAATAACCATTCTTTTATATAAATATCTTAACAACTCCTATCAATATATTTTCAATGACAAAAATCTCAACAATTTCCATCCATTTCTAGCTCCCAAACAAAGAGTGTTGGAAAGAAGTGTCCTTGCATTTCCAACTCCCAAAACAAGGAGTATTGGAAAAAAAATATTTTGAATCTGTCAATCACACTAAGGACTCCCAAGACCAGTCCTAGCATGATTTACTCTCATGATTTTAGTAATTTGATTTTGATTTTTCTTGATTGCAGGACATTAATTCTAGTGATTCGATTTTTAGCCTTTTTATATAAGTTGTTGTAGTTTTATTAATGAATTAAGGATTTGAGTTTTTCATTCTTTACTTTTGTTTTTCCATTCTCCTCTTTATTTTTTCTTTAAAAAAATAACAACAAAATCAAGGCATTGCATTCTATTATAACCTTTTAATTTTTATCTATGACAGAAAAATATTGTTTGTGTATTTAGAAAATCAAATTACTATTTGTTTTCTTTATTTTTTCTTTTTTGGGGTTAAAACTAAAAAGTGGATTTGTTTTTTTAGTCTTTTATCTGTATTAAAAAAAAAAATCAACAGTTTATCTAGAATTTGAAATTTGACTGGCATGAAGAGGTCTCCATTGGTCTGCAATTTGAGTAATAATTTATGGGGAAAAGCAAAACAAAAGCATTAACATATATTTAAAGAAATGTGATCAAATTTGTGTCATTAATCCATTTGATCGTAGACTCATTCAAGTTATTTATGCAAGAAGCTAACCATGTTTAATTATAATGATGTAAGAGAGGTGGAATACTTTGTTCATGCCTGAAGAAATTATCAGGATCAACTCTAGCCTTAACCTTTGTCAGCCTTAAGAAGTTGTTCTTGAAATACTTGTGGCCATAAACTTGAGCTTTGTTAAAGTCTGTTGAATTGCTAAGGTTGCTGCCAATGTCAATATCTCTATAGTTAAGAAATGTCTCCCTTGGATTTTTTGTCACGTATGGAGTCATTGCTTCATATATTTTCCTTGACAAATTGACCTGTTTTTCTATCTTGATGCTTTCGTCTTTCCATACTGTAGAGTACTGGATCAAAAATAGGTATCCAGCTCTATGAGGAAATGGTGAACTTGTCTCTGAAATCTCACTCATTCTTCCTCCATAAGGGTTCCATTGCATCCACATCGGCCCGAATTGAATCATCTGCTTCCATATTTCTTCTAAATCTGACTTGGGAATCACATCTTTTACATAATCAGACTTCATTTTAGAAAAGTATACTGTTTCTGCAGGCCTTTCGAGCAAAACATCAATGGATGTTCCATTAGGGAATTCTGCCCAGAACAGTGTTGATTCTATCCAGCTTGTTTCCTGGCAGTCATGTCTCTGTAAACCCAGTTCAGGAAAGCTTTTTTTAATTAATGTCAAAAGTGTGTCAGCTCGCCCCAGAAACATGCCAATGAAATAAACTTCAATATTCTTTTCACCTACTTTACTGCCATTCACAACTTTTGGCATCGCCCTTAGGAAAATATTGTTGTCTAGATTAGGAGCTACTTGTTGCCAGCGGTAAATGATATCAGTTGCACCTTGTTGCTGGTTCCTGCTGATCTTGAAAACAGTGACAATTTTAGGAACTTCAACCAACTGAATCTTCCATTCGAGTATGACTCCAAAGCTTGCTCCGCCTCCACCTCTGATTGCCCAAAACAGATCCTCACCCATGGATTTTCTGTCAAGGATCTGACCATTAGCATCAACAATTTTAGCATCAATTATATTATCAACAGACAGGCCATATTTCCTCATCAAATTTCCATATCCTCCACCACTGAAGTGACCTCCAGTTCCAAGAGTAGTGCCAACACCTGCAGGAAAGGCTAGGTATTTGCTTGACTTGGCAATCTGATAATAAAGTTCACCTACTGTTGCTCCTGCTTGAACTGTTGCACAGCGAAGATCAGAATCAACTTTGATCGATCGAAGATTGAACATGTCAAGGATAACAAATGGAACTTCAGATGTATAGGAAAGAGCCTCGTAGTCATGACCGCCACTTCGAATCCTGATTTGCAACCCATGAGCCTTGGTGCAGATAACAGTTGCTTGAACGTGTGATTCATCTCTGGCGGCTATGATTGCAAGGGGTTTGGGAGTCTTAGGAGTCAGAAATCTGCGGTTTTTGATATAAGCTTGTAATGTAGATTGGAAGGAATAATTATTTGGTGTATAAATGTTTTCAGAAATTGGAATGGAGGGCCTAGCATGATCAGGAAGGCATTTGAGAAAGCTTTCAAAGGCTGGATCACAAGTAGCCAAAGAAACTGAAAACAAAAACATCAAAAATATTATGCCAGTTACAGAATTTGAAGCTTCCATTTTTTGTGTTGTATGCTTTAGTTGGTCGTTGGGTTTGTATTTATACATGAAAATAAGAACAGGAATTGTCATGGTAAAATTTGTGGCAGGAATATCAGGGAAAATCTAATTGCATTTTCTTGGATTCCCTACCTTTCCTGGAAACTCAAATTCTGAAATTTTTCATTTTGAGTCGTATGAAATACTACCAATACTGTTAATCCAAGAGTAGATTTCAAATTTTGTTAGTAGAATATTCATGAGGTCGTAGAACCATTATGTTAATAACCATGTTGAATTCTTTTATTTGTTTGGGCTCATGAATAAAGTTATGGATGTGTCCCTGTATTTTTCATTTTTTGATATTGAATCTCTCTACTTTTATCCTGTAAGATTGAGTCCATGTATTTTTATTTTGATACCTCTCTAGCTTTTTTTTTTTTTTTTTTTTGTATATGGGTTCTGATGGAAGATTAAACTCAAAAAATTACAGTCCTGATCACTAGAGTAATACGTAATTTATTTCAAAATAGCAAATAATTATAAATGGTACAAAATGAGAAAAAAAGTTAAATTAAATAAAATTATAAAGATAAATAAAATAAAATAAAGAAAAATTCTAAACAAAATCTAGAAATATGTAGTAGATGTGAAATTAAGAAATTTATCACGGTATGAATATTTATGCTCCCATAAGTCCAGCTATATTAAAAAATTAATATATATTTATACTATCTCCATGCATACTATTTTTTCAACTATAAGATAAAAAAAATCTAATGATCCTAATTATTTATTCAATAATTATGAACATTTGATACTATTTAATACTAGTTCACGATGATCACTCATGTAAAAAACATTTATACTCTCATATATGTTATAAAAAATTATTCAAAAAAAGCAATATTATATAAGATTCATAAAAAAAAAACAAAAAAAAAAAAATCAACAATCCATCTTTATTGCCTGCGTTAGATACAGAGACAGAGCTATTATTGGTCCAAGAGGGGCATTGAGTTCCTCAAAATTTTGAAATTCTTATATGTATTTTAATAAATTTCTATGGTTTTTTCTATTTTTCACCTTATTTTTGTTACGTCTTTGCATACTCTATTTACATCTACTATTTTTATTTTTTTTGTCAAATCCTCGTAAAAGAAACCAAAGTTTTAAAGTAAATTCTTTATATTTACACATTGTAATTTTCATTATATTTGATTTAATATATTTGACTATCAATTGTTATATTAATAATTAGTTAAGTAGAAATTTTTTGATTTGTCTAAAATAAGAGAGAGTAGAAATTATTTATTTTCTTATTTTCATAACTATTTGGTTATTTATTATGTAAAAAGTATTAAACTACTATTTTTCAATCCAAGGGTGAAACACAAACTGAATTGAGAAGAGTTTTCAAATTCAAACTCTACTAAACACATCTTTACAAAGGAATGAAGAGTCTTAATTATGACTAAACTCCAAGGGTGATTGTCTAAGACCATAATAGTGATGAGAATACTTGTGGTTCAAAAGAAAAACTAATTTTCATAATTTTTAATTTATCTCATTTTTTCTTAAATAATGAAATAATATTACAAAAAATAAAGTATTAAACCTCATATGTCAATATGTCTATTGTTGTTCAATAATTAGCAAAACAAGATAATATGGTGGTAATTGGTGTTATTGATTTGTTTAATATTAAGATGTAATAGAGATAATGTTAAAGAAGAATCTCACGTTCCATGGAATAAAGAAAAAATGAGTAAAATATAAATAAGTGAGGCAAATAACCAAAATGACTAAGTCATTTTGTAAATGAGTCTTCTAATCCATACTCTAAATTATCAATTTGGTTTTCACTTCTCTAGATCAATTGGATCCAAACCCGTCAAATTACAACAAATGTACTAGAGCTCAAATGGTCTAATAGTCTATAAAAATCTAGAAGGTCTAACATAAAAGAGTTCATATTCTGGCAAAGATGTGACCCAAGATTTGAAGTCCAAGAAAAAAAAAGATTTAGTGAGGAAGATCTAAGCATAAAAATGATTAAAGACCTATGGCCTAAGACCTAAAGTCCAAAAAAAAAAACTCAGGGAAGAAGATCTAGACAAGACAAATTAGACTAAGATTTGAAGTCCAAAAAAGAAAGACTTAGTGAGGAAGATCTAGGTAAAAAGATAATCAAAAACCTATGACCTAAAACTTGAAATCCAAGAAAGAAGGCTCGGTACGAAGAAGATTCAAACAAGACAAATTAGACTTGTAGCATCTGAGGTTCAAAAAAAGTACAAGCTCAAGCAAAAAAAAAAAAGAGACTTGAGACCTTTGAGACTCTAAAAGGAATACAAGCCTAGATGAAAATGAATAATAAAAGGCAAATCACAATTGGACAAGCCAGTTAGATTTGAGAGAGTGTTAAAGAAGAATCCCACATTGATAGGATAAAAAAAAATGAGCAAAATATAAACAAGTAAGGCAAATAACCAAAATGGCCGGAAATGAGTCCTCTAATCCACGATCCAAATTATCAATTCGGTCCTGACTTCTCCAAATCAGTTGAATCTGGACCTGCCAAATTCTAGTAAATAATTTGGTGACTTTATCAATATTGTTACTGATTTATAATTTTATATTTATGTATATTATTTTATTTTTATACTTTTCAAATTGGATTCCCTACTAAAATTAGACATTGAAAACGAGAGGCAGAAGTTCAAAATCTTAATTATTCATGGATATTATAACTAAAAGAATATGAAAACCGATCTAGAATTAACTGTCGTGACATTAATTCATAGGACACAGAAGTAGGAAAAATCAAAAACGAATTTTCAAGAAAGGAAACGAATCCAAGAAAATGGAAACGGAAATTCTAAAATCTTTGCCTTCAATGGCACCATATCACCATCATAAATTCTGTTCTTATTTTCATGAATAAATACATCCCCAACGATCAAGTGAAAGATACGACCCAAGAAAAATGAAAGCTCCAAGCTCTGTAACTGGCATAATCTTTTTGATCCTTTTGTTTTCAGTTTCTTTGGCAACTTGTGAATCAGCCTTTGACAGCTTTCTCAAATGCCTTCCTAATCACGCGAAGCCCTCTATTCCAATTTCTGAAAACATTTATACACCAAATAATTCTTCTTTCCAATCTACATTCCAAGCTTATATCAAAAACCTCAGGTTTCTGACTCCTAAAACTCCTAAACCCCTTGCAATCATAGCTGCCAGAGATGAATCACACGTTCAAGCAACTGTTATCTGCGCCAAGGCTCATGGATTGCAAATCAGGATTCGAAGCGGCGGTCATGACTACGAGGGTCTTTCCTTTAAATCTGATGTTCCATTTGTGATCCTCGACTTGTTTAATCTTCGATACATCAAATCTGATTCATATACTGGTTCTGCAACGGTACAAGCAGGAGCAACGCTTGGTGAATTTTATTATAACATTTCCAAGTCAGGCTCATTCCTTGCTTTTCCTGCTGGTGTTTGTACTACACTTGGAATTGGAGGTCACTTCAGTGGTGGAGGATATGGAAACCTGATGAGAAAATATGGCCTGTCTGTGGATAATATCATTGATGCTAAAATTGTTGACGCTAATGGTCGAATTCTTGATAGGAAATCCATGGGTGAGGATCTGTTTTGGGCAATCAGAGGTGGTGGTGGAGCAAGTTTTGGAGTTATACTCGAATGGACAGTTCAGCTGGTTAATGTTCCTCAAATTGTCACTGTTTTCAGGATTAACATGACCATGGAGCAAGGAGCAACCGATATCGTTTATCGGTGGCAGGAAGTTGCTCCTAATCTAGATAGTGATCTCTTTATAAGAGTGATGCCAATAGTTGTGAATGGTACTAAGGTTGATATTCATTTCATTGGAATGTTTCTCGGACAAACTGACAAGCTTTTACCATTAATACAGAAAAGCTTTCCTGAATTGGGTTTACAGAGACAGGATTGCAAGGAGGTAAGCTGGGTAGAATCAACACTGTTCTGGGCAGAATTCCCTAATGGAACATCCATTGATGTTTTGCTCGAGAGGCCTGCTAAAGTAGAATTCTTTTCGAAAATGAAGTCTGATTATGTAAAAGATGTGATTCCCAAGTCAGGTTTAGAAGAAATATGGAAGCTGATGATTCGATATGGGCTATCGTGGATGCAATTCAACCCTTATGGAGGAATTATGAGTGAGATTTCAGAGGCTGATACTCCATTCCCACGTAGAGCTGGATACCGATTCCTGATCCAGTATGCGACTGTGTGGAAAGATGAAGGAATCGAGATACAAAAACAAGTCAATTTGTCGAGGCAAATGTATGAAGCAATGACTCAATATGTGACAAGGGATCCAAGGGAAACATTTCTTAACTATAGAGATAATGACATCGGCAGCAATCCTAGCAATTGCACAGACTTTAAACAAGCTCAAGTTTATGGGAACAAGTACTTCAAGAACAACTTCGTAAGGTTGGCAAAGATTAAGGCTAGAGTTGATCCTGATAATTTCTTCAGGCATGAACAAAGTATCCCACCTCTCTTTTATTCATGATCATAATTAAACTAAAGTATATGTCATAAATGATTGAATTCTGGAGTAATTTACTTGATGAGACAATTATCAAATGGATTACTGCCACGAATTTGAGCATATTTCTTCGAATATCTGTTACTTTTATTGTATTTCTTTTAGTATATACATGTACTCTCACAAAAATTTGCTAATCAACCTTTCACAAAAAAGGAGAGGAAATTAAAAGTTTGCTCTGTCATGCTATGCATAAATCTTATTTTGCAGCCTACTTCCTTTCTCATCTGACTCATGATTATCCAGCCGATTGGTTCTCATCTTTTAGAGGACAATCCTTCTGGAATTCATTCTTGGCTTTTGCATGACGTAGCTGGCATGACTTATCTTTTTTTTTTCCGGAGTTTTGCTCACCTCTTTGTATCCATGACTACAGGATTTGATGAAATTTGTTTGACCATTAATTCCGTTTGCTGAGGATATGATCAATTGATCTTATTGCTGCATAGGAACCAAGAGGGATTCCATAGTTGAAGATTTCTACTGAAATTAAATTAAGAAGCATATATAATGAGATAAATAATATAGCATAACTTGGTTAATAAAATTGATCACCTGCATTAAACCTCAAGAATTATTATTGGAATAGGAACAGAATTCTTAGTTACCAAAAGGGAGATGGCATCTACTACAATTTCTTGATTCTTTAACCATCCATGGCCTGTTGGTTTTCGGATTCTCTTCCTTTTCATTGTAATGGAAGTAAAAAAAGATGAACTAAAACGGAAGCAAGAGGGAGCAATCAACTTTTGAAAGTTTAATTTGTGTAAAAATTATTAATATATATATTGATCTTGAATCAAAGTGTTGTACTTCTAATTAATATATTTTTATTTATTTTTTAAATCATGAGAACTTTATTTAGGATGAATTTATGAAGAAATTTCATGGTGCATGTAATTCACGCAGCATAGAGACATCAAAACAACCAACAAGTTTTAGTTTAAATGAATAATTTTAATGATCTTTCCCATAAGAATAATAAAAAATTTTATTTTTTCTTACACATCGAAAGGAAAGATTTAAATGACATTTGCCTTGCAAATGGACATATCCAAAACAAAACTCTGTCATCCCTTTAAAAAGTTGAGCAGCTTGCATTTTTTCATCTTTAATACACAGAATTACTGATTGCAAATTTTAAGTAAATCACAAGTTACCCCAAATACATGAAATTGAAAAAGGAAAAAAATGAATTACTTTCTTTCAGAATCGCTATGTGCATAAAAAAAAAAAAAAAGCATTTATTTATAGATTTATAACAAAACAAAATAAATGGGAAAATAGAAATAACATATTATTAAAATTATTTTAATAAGCAATCACAAGAAGAAAATCATCCTCTACAACAAAATACTTAAGATACATAAAATCGAATATTTAGTCAGACCTTGTACCAGAAAAAATAATACCTACAATATCTATAATAATTATAACATCAAACCTTCAACAATAAAACCATCATAAAATGTACTGAGCCTGTCTCTAGTTATGTTTTTTTCTTTTATTATTTCGCACTCTCCAAGAAAAAAAGGGTTAGACCAAATAAATAATAGACACTGCAACCACAACTCATGGAATTGAAGGTAAAAGAATTCATCAAAAACATAATGAAGTCAGTTAAGGTATAGTTTGATCGATATTATTATTTATGAAAATTATAAGAAATTTCGAATTTGAGCCTACTTGCCACCATAAAACAATAAAAGTATTTAATAATACCTTATTACTCCATTTAATTTCCTAATGATGTGTAGCATGTATAATAATTGCCTTTCTTGGAACTCCATTTATCCACGTGTTCTAAATGTAGTACAGTTATTGAGGTTTAATTAAAAAAGTATAAAAATAAAATAATATACTTCAACAGAAGTGGCAACAGAACAGATTTTTCCCGACCCCAAAACCCTACCCTATCCCCATCCCTATCCCAATCCCCATCGGGAAAATTTTTTTTAGCTCCAATCCCTGCATCCGACTAGAACAGAAATCATTGATCTAATCCAATTTCCGATTTATATTATATGTTTTTTATTTTTTTTCATATTTAACATTATTTTTTTTATTATTTTAATTAATTAGTTAATTATATAATTTTTTAAATAAAAAATATTTTTTTACTTTAAATAAATGTTATATTCTTATTTCATTATTTTTAAATTTATTAATTATGTTAAAAAAATATATAATATACTATCTCCAATACAAAAAAAAAAATTCAGAGTCGGAACGGGACATAAAACACAAGAAAAATTCCACCCCGTTTAGAACAGAACACCGCGGATCCGACTAAAATTGTCATCCTATACTTTAACTCTAGTCCCTAATATAGGCCACCCACATTCATTAAAGTGAAACAGAAAGTATTAAAGTTTATAAGGTAGAAATCAATGCATCAAAAAGGTGATATTACAAAGAAATAGTTCACAAAAATTCAATCATCAAAATACAGCCATAATCTCTGGAGGTTCACAATGATATTTATCTTAAAGGCTTAAGATAAATATACATGCAATTTTGGAAAGATGTACAAAAGAAAAAGGAATAAAAAAAGATTTTCAATGATATGTCATCTTAATCTATTCCTACTAAAATATACAAGCTTTTCATTTGTTTCTTTCACCACAGCGGAGCGACTAAATAGCATCCTGCTTTCTACTTTCTTGATTAATCAACATCCACGTATTCGCCAGTTATCCTGCCAAATTGGATGAATTGGACCCATCGGCACTTAAGAGCAATAATAACCAAACCCCGAAAACTGATTCTAAATTTGATAATTAAAAAGTCAGAACCGTGTCGTTTGGATGATGTAAATTTTTTATAAAACTTGCCTAAAGTAGACTCTTGAGCAAACTCACACATATTGTAGTTAATATTTTAATTTTGAATTTAATTTAGTGAACATCACAAATACCTATTATATGACAAGACGGCGTCTCCTATAGTTCCAATCACCTTATTTCGCACCTTCCGTACACAAACCTGCAAGTTCAAAAACTTATTGATTGAGTTACATCTAACAAGAACAACAAACAAGGTCCCTGATGATGAAAATAGTTTGACATGTTGCAACAAATACAGGAACAGGCCAACATGACCTTCCAGTGTGTGAAAATTAAGCATTATGTATTTGCTTGTTGGTCTGGTCTGTCATATATTACATGTATTACACTGATTTTGAAAAAACAACGAACTTGTAACACAAAAGTTACATACTAATGCAATTCACCTGCACTTGATCTAGAGGTCCAGCCTCTGGATCCCTGTTACGATGAATAACAATCCCATTGTCACATTTGTTTATGAAGTGGGCACTCCCACTTATCTCATACAAATTAGGAGGTCCCCCAGTCCATTGGTGTAACTGTCAGACAAATATTGCAGGTTACAAAATTGATTACAGTTAGAAATAGATGGAGAAAAACAATTTTCATGGTGATCGACCTGTCTGGGATGTGCTACAAACCAAACATGACAAGAATGATGTTGAGCAAACCGTTTGACCAATGTAAGCATCTGACTTACATACTCTGTCTCAGTCCTGTCACAGCCAAAAAGGGCTTAAATTAATACCCTTAAGCATGAGGACCGACAACTACAAGGCACTAAGAAGTAAATATTGGATGCCAAAAAGAATGAATGATCTGTCATTTCAGATTCAGTCTTTTATACACAATTTGAGGAGCTGTAAAGTGGAGGTTCATTGATCAAAATAGCAAAAAAGTAAACACTTGCATATTCAGAGGGGTGCATAAGTTCCCAAAAGTTCAACATTAACTAATCAAATATATCGGTAAGCCAGGGAAAATACAAAATTTACTCAAAACACCAATATGGATTTGGGTGGGAACTGGCCTAGAACTCAATTTACAGTTTAAAATAATAATAATAATAATAATAAAAGCTAAGCATGTTGGCAGGACTTTTGGAAACAAATACACTTCCCCCTTTCAAAGAACATAAATCAATAAGCAGGATTCGCCAATACATCACTCAAGCATTTCAATATATGGCCCAAGTTCCCTTCAAGTGTGTGAGGATCGCATAAAGTAACTTGTACTCCCCTCTAGCATTCAACATATTTCTAGACCTAGGCAAACATAATTATCTAAACCCTCAGTTTTAGTTACTTCAAAAGTAAGATATATGATGGGAGTGAGAGCCTCTAACGTTGGCATGTCATGAACCACCAGTTCAAGTTCAGCAAAATCTAGAACATAAACCAAACCATCATACGAAGGTTTAGTTTCTGGTTCATAAACCGCTGGTTCCAATTTCGACTCCAACTTGGAGACAATTTAAGTCACAATTTAGGTTCTAGTCTTAGAGACAGTTTGATAATTTACTAAGTTAATTTTTTCTTAAGGAAAAGTTTGGAATTATATTTTTAAGACAATTAAAAAAAGATTAAAATTTATTAAATTAAAAAACATCTGGAAAAAAAGTAAATTAAAAAACATCTGGAAAAAAGTAACATTGTATATTATTTTATGGTTTAAATTAAAATTAAATAGAAAATACAACCATGAAATTGGTAGAGAAGTTACAAAATTTTACAATCACTACGAAGTTTTTTATGTTAAAAAAAAAAAAAAAGAAACACCACGCAATACAGCACAAATATTTCAAGACAATTAATTTTTCTAATTGAAAAGTAAAAAATAAATAAATATTTTGATCTTCATATGAATAAGAGTGAAAATAAATTTATAAATTATATAAGAAAAAAATAACAAAAACATTAAAAGTAGAGTTAAAATATTAAAGAATAATATAATTTTCAAGAATACTTAAAAGACAAAACCGATTTAGAACTACTGGTTAAGAGTAACAGTTCTAAACCTAAACTGCCAGTTCAAGTTCAATAAAAGTACAAGTCTGAACCAAACCATCTCTTCAAGGTTAGGTTCCAGTTTATTCATAGTTCAGGATTTGACTGGTTCCGACCAATCCAGTTCAGGGCCAAAACCGGCCCTTGGCCATGCCTATGTGCAGGGAACTAACAAATAGACCAGATTGCCTAATGGGAAGATAGTAAAACTTTAGTGAATCAACAATTCCAAGCTGCTCAAAGAGTGGGGCATACAAGGATTTTTCAGATAATAACTACACCAATCCAATTAAAAGTATCACTTTTCGAATCTTGGTGCTTCTTTGTAATTTCTTCAAAACATAATTTATTCAGTGAACCATAAACTTGCAAGGAACTCAGCTATGAAGATGCAACAAGGGATCAAAATATTACATGCTAATAGGACGTTGATGGTCCAGCTCATTGTAAGGATCGATCACAAGTCCTCTCACTCCATGCCTGAGAACAGCCGCTTTTGCAAGTTGAAGAACCCAATCTATACTTGGAAGTTTATCATCCTCACATCTACTCAATGGTCATAAGAAAAGCAAACACCAAAAACAAAAAATTACAAATATCTTTAGTAATGCTAATATGATATACCACAGACCAATTTGGAAAAAACAGTTACCCTGAGCATCATAAATTAGAATATAACTTTAGCACATCAAACTCCCAAGGCACATCAAGCGATTAGTTCAAGTGTCAACAGAAACTGAACTAAACATTCTTCTTCCAGTCTATCAAATGATTAGCATGGTTGAGTAAGTTAGTAAAGCAAAAAAAAACAGAGAGAATTGATAGCATTTACGTTTGCTTGGAGCTATGTATAGAATTCTACATTAGACCAAGACTAGGAAGACAGACAAAAGATTGACAACACGAAATGGAGGACAGTTCAGCATCATTGTCTTGGCAAAATTTTGACACATATTTCATATCCATTCTTCTGTCATGCCATGTTGACATAGTAATCCCTCGGCAAAGAGCCAATTCATGTAAGCATACATAGGCTGCGCATTCAAGTGCCTTACGAATATAATATCCTCAGGTTTCCAACAAATGCAACCATAAAATCCTCATCATTCTTTCTTTTGATAAGCAATCCTCTCACTAAAATTTTACCCATTCTGGATCCAAACACAAGATATGACAAAGGTTTTCATTGGTCGTTGATTTGTTGATTCTAAGATAGACAATAAGAAAAATTAATGCACTAGGTCGAAGTCAATGGTTGGCCTGCATGCAGGGCAAGAGAGAGAGGGAGAAAGAACAGGAAGGAGGGAGATCAGAAAGAGATAAGGAGACGAACCAGAGAAAAATAAAGAGTGGAATAAATAGATGGGATCCAGAGGAAAAAGAAAAAGGCACTTAGCTTCCATAAATTTTGCCATGCTTACAATGTTAACAGCGTTTCAAGAAAAGGTCGTGATTATCCTAATTTATCGACAAAACATTTTGGCTATATGAACAAAAAAAATCAAACATTTCATAGAACATCTACCAAGATATTGATAAAGTGATTGCAAGGGAAATGCTATCCTCCTTGAATATTCAAGATAAATTTTGGCACACTAATCGCATAAATATTTTATAGTTTGTTTTAACCAATTTTCTACTTCTTTTTTGTTTAAAATATATCCTATTTTAAATCATGGAGAATATTCCCGGTTTGGCAATTTTAGTTCTAATAGGAAAAGGAATGGCCTCTAAAATGTGACTTACCTTATGAGGTAAAATGTATCATCCAACCACCTCTTCCCTTCCTCAAACTGCTCAACACTCATTCGTTCAACAGTTTCTCCATAGCTATGAAAGGCAAACAAAAACCAGGGAAACAACATTAATAATTGTTCTAGGATGTGAGTTAAAACCTAATGATAGGATAATAAAAGTTGTGCATGAAGATAGCATCTTTAACAACTGTTTAATCCAATATGGTAAGCTTCTATTCTCACTTATCAATAATTTTCTTTTTCCATTCATAATAGAGAAATAATTCATTGATAAAATAGCCAGCACAGAGATACTATGAGACACTTGACTGCTATATCCAATGCTTGAAGCCAAGAGAAATAACCAATGATTAAATACCACAACAGAAATACTATGAGAAAATTTATTGATATATCCAATATTTGAAGCCAACAAATTCACCAATGAGAACATTTATTTAACTGAAATTGATTTATTCAATGAGAAAGTAACTATATGTCAAAACAAAAATAAAAAAAATAATGAACAAATCAAGTAAAAGAAAGAACCAACAAATTCACCAAAACTGACCGTGCTGAAAAAAAGGGCTTCTTGATGTGTTTCTCTAAAAGTTTCCTAGCATGCTCCCGAACCTATAGGATGTGAAATGAAAGGAGTAAGATGAAACTTTAGAAAAGACATTGTACATAAACATATCATAGCAAAGGTTGATGCACAACAAACTGGTCATCAGTATTAATAATTTTTAAAAACATAAAATTCCAGACACATCAAAACATTGATTAATTGGAAAAATGAGTATTTGCATATTATTCTCAATTGCCATGATGGAATCGGTAAGATAGACTATACAGATATCAGGTCTCCATTGCTCAGAAAGCATATTGTTAGTATGGACTTCGAAAATGCTACTTTTCTTGTCCCAAAAGTTAACCTGAGTAATCTGTAATCCATGTTTAATTACGCTCAAAATTAGCAGGACATATTTCATACATTTTCAGATAGTGACAATACATGGAGAAGGCAACGAACAGTTTCATCAATATCGTAAAAATGAAAATACAAAAGAAAGTGAACTAGCTTACTTTGTTCTCCATAGAGCAAAGAGCAAATTTCCAACCAACGTTGCTGTTCAGATTACATAAGAGAGCATCAATCCACTCACTCTTACCAGAATTGGGAACCCCTGTTATTATAGTCAACTCTCCTGGCATAACCTGAAAAACCCAGTACAGCATTCAACTTTAATCATTTCATGTATTTATCGTGATCTCAAACAAGTGGCACATACACACACATTTACCTGATTTATTTATCAATACAAACTCAGGCCTAGGAGAAAATAACATCAACAATTCTAGCAATACAATTTTAATTATATTCCAAAGACTTGCAACATTTATCAGAAGTTAGAATTCATGTTTATGAACTTTCAAAAAAAAGAATAGCTGCATCATCGTTTCTTTCTTGAACTGTGAAAGCAACACTGTGGCTCAGAGTATTTCAGTAATAAATAATGTGGAAGAAATTGTGCCTTCATTGTCATAATCAACAACATACTTCTACCCCTATAATATGAACTAGAATTTCATTTGTAATTCACACTGTCAACTTTGTGTGTAAGGTTGAAATTATAAACTAAAGCTTTCAGTGACCCAAAAATTGATGCATAAAAGAGTAGCAAGAAAATAAAGTCACATCACAAAACTTTATAGAAATTTAACCCTGAACAGAACCAGAACCAAATGCTGTAAAAGATATCCTTGAGACTGACCGCCACTCTTTGAAACAACATAGGTTGAAGAAACAATCATTTTGTCAACTTAAACTATGACACAGTACACATGATTGTACAGTTTTTAAAAAACTCTGCCTCTGACAACAGAATGTACTATACATGATGTAAAAGTTTGAATTTGCTTGCAACGTAATACAAGAAACATATGCATTTTAAACTATAAATAAGATTTCAATGGAGAGAGTTTCAATTTGAAGAAAAAGAAAGAAAACCGATGTAGGCAATTATGGAACATATCCTAAGATCAAAGAGGAACATTACTAATCCCTACTGACGTGCCTTTAGGGTTTCAAGTCTTATAGGAATCATGGTTGTAAAAACCGGACCGGACTGGCCGATTCAACAGAAAAAATCGGGAACCGGCCCTTGGGCCGGGTGGTTTTTACCCCCAAAACCGGAGGGGTAACAACCCGGTGGAAAAACCAACGACCCGGCCGGTTCAACTAGAAAAACCGGGAACGGGCCTGTTTTGACAGGTTTTCCGGGTTTTTTTTTTTTATTTTTTGCAAAAAAATTTTAATTATTCAATTTGGTCCAATCTAGGCAGTTCAACCAAAAAATTGACTATAAAACTAGATAGGTTAACTATAAATTAATCAAATTGGTCAAAATAGACATGTTTTTAAACAATTGACTCACCCTTATTTATAAAATGATATATTATCTTCATTCTTACTTTTTTTCTGTGGAATTATTCACTTATTTTTACATTTTTTTTTACATTTTTTTATATTACTTTTCTTTTACAATTTGAAAATTTTGGATAATTGTATTTTCAAGTTATAAATTACCTTTAAATTTAATAATTAATTAAATATTTAGTTACACAAATATATGAAATATGATTTTTTTTAAAAATAAAAAAGAGAATATTAGACATATTATATTATTCTTGTACACTAGAAAAGATTTACAACTTATTTTCTATTTTTATTATATATGAGATATATTATGTTTTATTATATTTGAGACATTATATTTTATGAAAATACTACGTAGGCTGGTTTGATCTTAAACCCATGACCCGCTGCTTTCCCAATTCATTGACCAAGCCGGCTTTTACAACCTTGATAGGAATATTAACAAATCAATCGAGCAGGGGGGCCGCCAACAACCCACATATTAAATACCACATGGTAAAAATCTCCAAAATCAAAGAACATTTTTGGGTCATCAAGATGAATCTGTTATTAATGATATTATATATCCGTGAAAATATCCTGTTTATATACAAAATAATCATACACTAGCATCATTACTATAATTAGCTGTATTTTGAAAAAGAAAATAGTAGCTTTTGATGTTGAAACCCAAGAAAATACCAAATCCTGAATCCAGGAGAGAGATCATTTCAAATTAGCCTAAAAAAAAGCTAAATAACAAACAGTAATATTTTTTTTAAAATTAAGTATATCTTGGGGATTATATTATTAACTAGGGCTTCAAGATGACTTGCTCCGTCAAATGTTCAAAGATACTTTGAAAAAATCTGAATTAGTAGCTAGTACTATACTATCATAAAAGAAATGGATAAGACCTTTAACCATCTCTATCTATTTACAATCACATCATAACAAAATTGTGCAGGATATCTAATTTCTTTTTCAGATTAACATCCACAACCGACGATCAATTTTGCGCTACTATGAAACAGAGAAATCCGGTTTTGAAGGAAAACAACTGAAAATTCGGAAAAAATAAATTATGCTTACATTATATAAACCATTTAGAGCCCTCCACCCAGTTGAGACGCCAAGTTCATGACCAAGAGTCCGGTAATAATATGCATCAATTTCATCGAAATAATGCCTGAAATTGAACAATCCACGGATAGGATACAACTCTGCACACTGAATTACTTCCCTCAGTGCAGCTGGACCCAGAAACATGAGAACCTGAGCAAATTTTGACAAATATTGTGACAGTAGTCTCAAGAAAAAAAAACGAAATAAAAGCAACTTTGGAGATTTCTAAATAGTATATTTTGGGGGCCCATCAGCCAAAAATGGCAGAAAAGATGCATACCATTGATGACTGAAATTTTTCATTACCAATAACTATCTCACAAACAAACAGCCCAGAGAAGAGGAAAAATAGCATACAGCATATGAATAACTTTCCTCTTCTCTGAACATGTGCTTCTTAAATCACCATGGTTATTAAGTAATCCTATAAATTATCAGTATGAAAGCTTGGCCTTAGAACTTCACGGAACAAATTCAAATTCGAGTCTTAGGACCTTTATATTAGTCATTTAATACAGAGAGATGCTAGTAATCATAACAGACCTCATTTGCATCTTTGAAATGTTCATCTTTATTTTTCTTTGGCCATCTGACTCGCCAGCATCTGTATTACCATTAAAAACATATAATTGTTGACTGACTTGCGTAGACTTGTTTCACATGAAGATGCTCAACAGTATTATTATGCACACAACGACAAACCTTTCTTTTCCAACACGACGTGCAATCTCTTCAGCTAAAGCTTGACCAGGCAAATCTCCATCAGTAGCAAGTATTATGCGAGAGGACTATTAGAATAGAAGTATCAATATTATATTCAAACAACAAAGCCTTTCATGTTAATAAGAAACATTCAGAAGCAGCAATATCATGTCTACTAACCTTTTTCAAGTACTCTTTGCAATTCCACAGATACTGATATTTTGTGTCCTAGCTTCACAAAATACATATAAAAAGGATCAGCTCCAGGTTTCAAAAATCTGGAGTAGCAGAGACTATTCTTTTCTTTTACTGTGTAAACATCTATTTTTCTTATGCAAAGGTTGGCAACATCCTGGTGCCCTAAATGGTTATTTCAATTCTTTTATTTATCAATAAATCCTCCATCAGGTGAAGGTCAAGTCAACAATTTGCATTTATTTTGCAACACTTATGTGGGGAACAGAGCATAAAGGAATTTCTTTCTAATTATGAATGAAAATAAAAACAATGACTATAGTGACAACTAATTGCTAGCATGAATCAGAAAATTAAACTCGACACAAACCTTGCCTTCAGAGGGTGGTTCCTTTGGGGAAACTGATGGTGGAGCACCATCAGGGACACTCACACAATTACGAAATCCAGCTTCTTCCATAGCAAGCTTGTCCATTTCACCTTCAACCTAGAAATAAATACTAGCTCTCATCTTAATTAATTAGGTTATAAGTATAGAGTTTCCCATCAATGGAAAAGAAGACATACAATAATGATATCACCAGCTCCCTTAATATCATCTAGTCCATAAAATATTTTTTCCATGTCAATTTCCTGAAACAAAAGCAAAACAATTTTAGTGAAAAGTTCTATTTACTTGAATTATTTCAACGCTGAACTCAATTAATTTTAGTATATTGAATTGAATCCAGAGTGATACAGTGCAATTATATATACACATCAAAGATAGGTTATTCTAGGTAACTTCCTAATCAATACACATTAATTCCTAAAACATATGGATCCGAAGAAGTTTGGGATACAGCAATTAACATACAATATCTACATATGGAGTCGCAGAGTAACATTATCTACTGGTCCTATAAAAATTTAAGGAAAAAAAAAAGAAATAAGAAGAAAAGCACTTGCAGCAGGCTGGACTACAGGAATTGCAACAGCCAAGGCAAAGAGTTCTAGTGTATGCTTCTCTATACTTTGTGTTATAGAGTAGGAAATAATTATGTAAACATTCTTTTCATTGCTTTTAGGATAATTCTGGAGATCTTTATTCATGTGAATGGAAGTATGTAAAGTTTCTCTGCAAATTATATAGTATCAGAGCCTCTCTATACAGCAATATTTGTCAAATCCGAGATAACCCAGTTTGAGTGACATATTGACCTCACCACCTGCCCTTCAGAGAATCCAGACAACAGTGCCCCACGGGTGGCTTTCACCCACCACTTTTGTTCATCAGTCCTATCTCATGCACAAGTGCATAAGGGTGCATCCACCGGAATTTTAACTCTGGTCTTCTCCTTCGGTCTCATCTCTTCGAGTATAGCACATAATTGTGTTATTCCTCTGTTTTTGTACCTTTGTGAGGGTGCTTGTGCTAATTGATATTTTGGAAGGGTTGCTGGGGTGTTTTGCTGTATTCTGTATTGCTGTGGTTAAAAAGAAGAAAAGAGACTTGGGTTACCTATCATATGATCAGTGGCACCAAAATCAATGTCGTTGGGATGATGAGGAAAGAAGAAACTTAATAGATTTTCCTTACTCAGCAATAGTTGTGGTAGGAGAAATAGTAGATTTTAGTGATTGGTGGTATTAAGAAAATTGGGTGTACTCATCTGTAGAAATTAGAGTAGTCCTTTCAGAAGACTAAGCGGCTACATTAGAAGCTGCAACAATTGCTAACTGACATTTCCTCCCAACTCTGTGAAGTCTCAGCACAAAAAACAACTCTCCTAACTAAAAAATTTGAGTCCTCAACCTGCATAACTTGAACATGACATGTAACTGGTTGTTAAGCTATAGCTAGGCCAATGGGAGGTTTTGATTTTAAGGACTAGTGAAGAGAGACAAGAGGGACAAAAGGAGGCAGTAGGAGTGATGGTGAAAGGGCCAAGAAAGACAAAAGGATTAAAAAGCACAGAGGAACAAACATAAAGAAAGTTGGGCAGCAGCAGTTAAGGAGCAAGGTGGGAGCAATATCTGCACCGCCCACTTTCTGTCTTCTGCTTCTCTAGGATGAAAGATACTTCAGGATGAGTGCAGAAAATAGTGCAGTGGTTGGTTCAAAGTTTATCACAATCAATTGATACTTTTTTGTATAAGATATTCTATGTTTGACAATTAATCACCTTTAAAAAAATCTATTCTTTTCCAATTTTCATTTTAATCCAAGTAAGAAGGCTAATTAAGCAATAAGCATAAAAGAAAAAGTGAAAGTCCAACTGGATTACCAAGTACAAGTCATATTACTACAACCACTTGCAATTTAAAAAAATTTTAAAAAAAATTTGGCTGTCCACAATTGTTTCAATTGTCAAGTTTGCAGCCACTATTGATGATTATTAAGAGATGACCATGGTAGGAGAGATGTCTATAGTCTGAAACTCTTTAGCCATTAGCCTAAATTCATTTAAAATCAAACTACTTAGAACCCAAAAAGCAAATAGGACCCTCCTCCAAGAAGGCTTAGATTATGATCACAACAAGAGATCGCCTATGAACAAGCATATAGAAGTACCAATATATATAAAGGAAGCAGATTTCAGAAGGACAATAAATATCTGTTCAGTAGTTCTCACAATTTCACCAGCTGACACTATAGACAGATTGCTCTTTTAGATGTTTGGAAAAATGAGAAATTTCCTAGAGGGAATCTGCCAAAGAAGGCTCAACCCGAAGGTATGGACACTTGCCAAAATGACAACCATTTGATGAAAATAAAAATAGAAGAACAACAATAAAATCTTTTGCATTCTTGATAACTATATTAGAGCTTAACCAAAACCTGCCAAAATCTCTTGGAGCTATCTCGATACTTGCAGCTAGTAAGCACCCCATCTCGCCAATAGGTAAATGCTATAGCAATCTGCCAATAAAATGTGAATAATTAAGATATGAAGAACTATTGCCACGTTAAAATTAAATGACTAGACTAAAATATCTGCCACAATTTTTATCAGCAAGGCCACTTCATATTTGTCTTCCATCAGCAAACATCTCTCTTTTGTTTAGAAAAAAAAATACAAAAAGATCTACTAAATACTAAAATAGCAACCAAAAGGCACAACCAAAGATGTCGAAGTATATAAATATATAATGCAATTTAAATGTCTATACACCAAGAAAGGGAATACATTTATCTCATCATCTACAAAATTCTTGCCATTCTGAACTACTCCACAACATAATACAGCAATTGACAAGATATTAACATGAAAATATACTTGGGCTTAAGAAATTTCAAAGAGACAACTGATCCAATAGTGACTCCAGAGGAATAAAAACTTCATGAGTTCACAAAATTATTCAGTTTTCTCACTTAATTCGGGTTCAGAGGAATCACAAAATTATTCAGTTTTCACACTTAATTCAGGTTTGCTGGGATGAGAACCCATGATTAATAAGTAAAGACCACATGTATTTTTCTTGTTTCAGAAATATCACACACCTGATCACCATAACTCTTTTGCATAACACGGTTTCTCCGCAACGTCTCTGCTGAAATTAACCGCTCTGCGAAATAATCAACAAGCTGAAAAAAGAATAGAAAAAGTTAGACTAAAAAGAAACAAACAAACAGAAAGTAGAAAGAACGTGAAGCTGAATAGGCTTAGGCACTCCACTATACTCCGAATGCAAACTCCAAAGCACAAAACAATGTCCAACAGATGGTTACAAATAGAAGTTCACACATTTATGGATAATTCAAATAAAGACTATATATATATATATATATATATAAAGCTCTTCATACTTTTGACCAATTCTTTTACTGTTAGCAATCCAGAGCATAAACTTATTTTTCTATTACAATTGTGGCCCTATCAGCCTTCCATCCAAACCAGTGTTAGTTATGCATAGTCACAATTATTAACCATCGAATTTAGTAACCACTTTTGCCATTCATTGATCTTTACATGGCTAAAACCCATTCTCTCTTTCAAATTTAACCTTTTCTTAATGTTAATGCCTCTTAAAGATAGGGACTGACATCCTCCTACATTTGCAGACTCTACCACAATCTCCTCACTGAAGGAATACTTACATTATCAAGAATTGAATGAAATGCTGATGAAGGCAATAATTATTAGGGGAAATTAAGTTCAAAACTGGCCAAAATCATAAATATTTCTGTAATTTTTTGGTCATTACTCCTTCAGATAATAGTTCAAATATGGAAAATCATTGTATTATAAGTTTACATAAATTGCAAGTGTGCATCTTGTAGACTCACAATAAGAAACAAGCAAGCATACAAGAAAAAGCAATCAGCAATTGATTTTGCCTCCTTAGACATAAGAAAATAGTTTAAAGAAATACTAAATATCTAGGGGTAAAATGTTTCTGAAGACCAAAATCATTTGAGAAGATTAGATCTGCAAATTAAAATCACATTAGATATTCCAACTCATTGAATTAGGTAAAAATCTAGCTTGGCCCATGATTCTTTATCTTTGAAAATAAAATGAAATAACTTACATGCTTAAATTATGATTGATGATCCGACTAGGAAAATATTTCATAAAATCCTAACCTCATAGGAACAAGGAATCTCCACATGCATCTTCAGCATTAATGTAACACCAACATTAGGTATCATGCGTATGATTATGAAAATTGTTACCGCATCATTTTCAAACTTTTACAACCCTTCTGAAGTTAACTAATAAAGATTCTAAGGAATAAAACCCCTCTAAGATTTTTATCACCCATTTTCCAAGAGTATCAAATCAGCCAGTCAATAACATGATCCAAATATACTTTGGTAAATGACTCGCCAACACCGAATAGCTATGAATGCACAAATTTATTTAAGCCAATCCACCCTTAAGAGTCTTCATAACTCACCCAAACCCAAAAGAAGCTAGCAGTATTCACATATGAAAAAACAAGCCCTTGTGGAAAAATGGTTAGCCGTATTATGAGCCTCTTGGTGGAGGCAAAAGAAAATTAAAGACCAGCATGGCACATTAAGAACAGACCTAAAATATGTGGATAAGACTAAAAACAACCACGAGATGGCTTTGAGACTTTAACCACTAAACATACTGTATGTAAATTTCAGCTATGGTAATTGAATTTATCACAAAATTCAGCAGTCATTATCTTCACTTTGAATATCCAAAATCAATTAAGTTCCTTTGTTTTTAATGAGGTCATTATTGCTATATTCTAATAGGATTTTCACCACATAAAAAACTTCATAATATTAATCTTATGAAACAAAATAAAAGTTTGCTCAAATTTTTACCAACATTTCAATTATCGTGTGAAATAAATCCCAGATGCTAGGAAAAGGACAACCATGTTAGACAACACCTAACTTGGTAACAGGTTCAATAAAAATGGGGACAAGAATGAGAAAGTGACTACCTCCTCGCATAGTGGTTCCAACGCAAGACTCTCCAAAGTGATTTTTCTTATCTGCTTTATTTTTTTTGTTTGGATTGAGCTCTCATATGTAGAGTTGCTTCCTGCATGGAGCTGATACAAGACAAACATCGAAGAGAATAATTCCAATAACAAATGAGAAAGAAATAGTTTCACATCTCATATGAGCAACCATCTTACTTTTGTTCCACCAGTCCACCCACATTTAGCTCGAAAGCATGTCCAGGCTGCACCACTCCTATATATCAAAGAAAAGCAAAGTTGTCAACTTGTTAAGAATTTACAGCCCGTTTGGTACAGGAGATTGCGTAGCTAAGCCATAGGATTAGCCATTAATCCCATGTTTGGTTCAAAAAATGAAGTTATTCTAGTGGGATTACCAATCCCTACATTTATGGAATTAAAAAGCCTAAACTAAAAAATCCTGAACTAACCTTAACTAAATTCTCTTTCCATTAAATTACTTACAAAACTAAAGATCAAAGACTAAAAACGACATAATAAAATACTAAAAAAACCCAGATCAATCAATTTCGATATAAATTGAATTGTGCAAAGGAGAATTTAAAGTCCATCTCATTTGCTTTCAATCAAATTGAGATAATAATAATAATAATAATAATAATAATAATAATAATAAAATGTAACATAAAGAATATATTTATAAAAAAAAAAAAAACTAACAGTAGAAATGGTGATTTAGATCCAAATTCAAAATCACTCTAGAGAAGATTGAGAATACATGTTGAGAATAATAAATAAAAAAATAGGAACTCAATTTGGTACATGAGACTCATCAATAGTTTTTAAATATAGGGAAAATAT
Organism: Balakata baccata; assembly: GCA_949630135.1. NCBI lineage: Eukaryota > Viridiplantae > Streptophyta > Magnoliopsida > Malpighiales > Euphorbiaceae > Balakata > Balakata baccata. Next base: position 69,716 of record CATIWF010024872.1, read on the forward strand.
TATTTAAGTAATTTAATTATTTTACTAACTTATCCCATTATTTAAACACTCATACCAAATATTGGATTACAAATATGGATTAGTTAATACTAGGATTAAAATATTTATACCAAACAAGGGTTAACTTAACAAATAATATGGCTTAATTAAAACTAGGATTAACACTAATCCTATGGCTTAATTAATCAGTGAACCAAACAGACTATTAGAAGTTAAATCCAATGAAGGAACAGTGAGAGCGTACCCATCTGGGTCGATAACAAGAGAAAATGTTTTCTCCTCCGAATCACCACCATTGCACTAACACAAAAACAACAACAATATTAAAGTATACATTAAACATGAGGACCTCAAGTTAAAAAAATGAAAGCCTAAAAGCATACATGAAATGAAACTTGACCAAATTTTACTCGATGCAATTTGCATCATAAATTGTTATTTGAGTACAAAAGAATTACTGAAAGAATACAAACCGACCCCAATATATAAAGCTAGCAATTTGTGTCGTGTCATGTCTAATCGTATCGTGTCTTATTTCGTGTCGTGTCTTATTTTATATCGTATGTTAATTTGTATCGCGTCTAATCGTGTCGTATCTCGTATACCCGTTATACTACACAAAAATATTAGACGCGGTCAACTAAACATGTGTACATGTATATATATACATGACACAAGACACAATTATACATGAATATTGATATAATTATAAAAATAATGCTATACAATACTTACTTGTATTTATCTATATATAAAATATACTAATACAATTAATTTTAACATAATTTATTATAAATTTATTATATATAAATATATTATAAATATTTAAAATATTATAATCGTGTTTTAATAGGTTAAACAGGTAAAATCCGTTTATGACACGGTTTTTTTCATGTTTTAATCGTGTTGACACAGTTATAATCCATATCCGTTAAATTTAAACTCATATTCATCTAAGTCCATGTCGTTTCGTATCGTTTAATCGTATCGTGTCCCAAATTGCCAGCTCTACCAATATAGAATGATCGTTTTTCGTGGATTAGAATAAGGAGAGAATTTAGCCTTTTAGAATTCATATTTAAAGGAAAAGGAGAAAAGATAAATCTGCAGCTAAATATTAAAGGATTTTATCAAATCATATGGACAGTTATGTACACAAGTTGCAAAAACCTGTGCAAAATCTTCTCTAGTGAACCAAATGTCTCCCATCAACTATTTATGACAGTGTTGAGTGATTAACATTGAAAGTTGACATTGCGCAAAATTACCAGGCAATCAACAAATAAACAGATTAAACCCAAAAAATAAATTGAGCATCAAATCCTTTCGGTTCCCAGAAATAGCAAAACAAAGCAGGAACACCGACATGACAACAAAGAAAAATGTGAAAAAGCTTACCATTGGGCACACTAAGTGATTATGCTGCCCCGCATAAAATTCATCCAATTCAATACCCAGCTCTTGCAATTTGCGCCTTAGACTCCCCAAATTCACTTTTATCATTTCCGGGTTCTGAGTATAAACTGAAAATTTAACAAAGATTTCAACTGCTAAGGCTTTAAACATGCATTTACCCACTCTCTTAGTTGCACATTTCTGTATGTACACTAGCAAACTTACATAAACTGCTTGCCAACAGGCCTTTCAAGAAAAAAACCCAAAACGAAAGAACAATCATTTCTATACATAAAAGCATAGACCCACACATACGAGAAGAAAAATACCTGGAGCTGGAATGGCGGCATGGGAGGTGAATCCATTAGTTTTAAGGAAATAAGGGCTGATTTTAGAAATGGGTTCAGAACAAACCACTGGTAGCAAGTATTTGCGGTTGTTATATGGATGACTAATAAAAGAAAAAGGCAGAGGAGGAGAAGGAGAATGAGAAAGTAGTTGTGGAGGTTTAAGCAAGAATTTAGAGCCCATAGGAAGAAGAGGAGAGTTGGAGGAGGAGAAGAGAAGCTTGCGGAGATGAATTTGATGGTTATATTGAGCAAAGAGATGCATCTTTCATTTATCCCTTCAGCTATTGTTTGTTGCTTTATGTCGGACATTACGCCATGGCTGAGGTTTGGAGAGTCAGAGAAACTGAGCAAAGGGTTTTAAGGAGCTTTCCCTCTTCAAAAACCTTTTCTTTTTCTCTTTGGGGAGTTTGTATAAACAAACTCAAATTTCACTTTTTATATCGAAATAATTTTATTTTTTGTTTTTTCATTATTAAATATAGTTTTTGATGAAATTTAGTTTGGTTTATTATCAATGTGATACTCTAAATTTATTTTTTATCCAGTTATATATAATACTTCAATATTAGAAATATATCTATATTAATCTAATTATACCCGTATGGATTTAGTCTACGTATCATTAGTTTTGAACATATATATTTATGTATATATAAATTTAGAACTCTTTAATATTTAATTATATTCAAATCAATGTATTTTTTTAATTGCTATTCACTCTATTTCAAAAAATAAAACTTGTCATGTTAATTTTTTTTTAAACAACAAAATTGTCATATTAATTTAAAAAAATAAATATCATATGTAAATGTTAAATTAAAAAAAATAGAATTTCACATATATTGTCAAACCAAATTAAACTTTTATCGAAACTACATTTAATATAAAATTAAAAATATATATATTTGAAAGTTAAAAAATAAATAATATGATTATTTGGATAGAAAAACAAAAGTTTATAATTTGTTATGTAATTTGCCATTTCTTTTTATTGGCCTAAGGGCGAAAATATCCTTTAAATTCTTAAAATTCTCAATTTTTTCACAAATACTTTTTTTGCCCTTACTTTTCAAATATAACATCGTACAAAAAATTTTAAAAAAGAAATTCCCAGCTTAATTCAAAAATTAAAATAAATTACATTATTATAATTTTTATCAAATACACATTGGAAGAGAGAAGGGTGAGATTCTTACCGTGTCGAAATTATTTAAAAGACTGCTAAAATTTTCAACTAATTAAATTATATATAATTTTTGTAAAAAAAATCATCATATTTATTTATTTTTAAGTTTTTGAAGAACAATTTTGTCTCAAAAATATTTGTAGTTCGATAACATTTTTTGAAAATTATATAGTAAATGACATATTCACGCATCTTTTTTATGTCAAAAATGAATCTAGAATTTTTTTTTTTATGGGATCAAATTTAATTTGATAGATAATAAGTTAAAATTATATAAAGATACCAACATATAAAAAAATATAAATTACTATATAATGAATTACATTCGCAAGTAATATAATATTTTTGAATATTAAAAAAATTAATTTGAGATTAGCTTAATTTACCATAAAATAATTATTACAAAAGTGTAAGGTTATAGACTTAATACCTAATCTTTTTAAAAATGTAGCATAAAAATATATCTTATAAATTTTATAGTAAAAAAATAACTTCAATAAGATATTATATACAATATTGAAGTAAATATAGAATTAAATTTGAGAACTAAATCAAATTAAAAGCTAAATATCAATCATTAAGTAATCAAATACGAACATTTCACGTACTAATGAATACTAATGTTATAAATATATGAAATTACCTAAATATTTGATAATATGTAATTTCAATTTAAGAAATTTAGATATCAATAATACCATTAAATTTAATCAATTTTTATAACTGAAATAATCGAAAAATATGTAAAAAGAAATTATATTATTTGAAAACTAATTTTATGATTGACAAAATATAAATTTTTCATATAATAATTTATTTTTTTTGGCTTATGGTCCATTATTTATCTTTTTCTAATACCAAATAAATAATGAAAGATAATAAATGTTATGAATTTAAAACGAAATAGAGAAAATGAAAGTAAAAAATAGGCATACAAAAAAAAAGTGAATGCGAAAGAATAAAAGTTTAAAATAAGAAAAAAATAAAACATTAAATTAAATAAAAAAGATTCAAAAGTAATCTATTTTTTGTATTTTTTAATAACTTACTATATAAAATTTATATAACTTAATTTAATTTTTTTAAACAGAGGCAAAATGCTAATACATAAAAAAAAAAATTTTAGGGACTAAGTGGTATGAGTATAAGTGCCCCATTATCCTATTGTGGAGCTATCCCTCTTTTATTAGTATTTATATAGAAATTTTTTAAAAAAACTTATATCCACTAAAATAAAATAAAAATTAATTTTGTCAAAATCAGATAGTATATTTAACTATATTTTTAATTAGAATATAACTGGATCAATTTAACGTTGTTATACTGGAATTTTGATTTTTACAAATAATTAATTTTTTTTTTTTTAAAAAAAGTAAAATTTATGGGATATATTTGTAATTGTAAAATATGTATTCATTGTTATATTATTTTATTTTAATATTTAAAGAAATAAATCATCATTATTATAATGAATTTTCTAAAAAGGAAAGGAATTTTTTTAAAAAACAAATAGAGCATTTTTATTCTTTTTTTTTTTAATAACAGGGAGGGAATCACTCAAAAAAGCAATCATATAGAAGGGGGACCACTCCTAGGGGAAGAATAATAAACTCAGTAACACCTCTACCATGATCCAAATCTTCATTGGTGAGCCAATCTGCAACCTTGTTACGTTCTCTATAAATTTATTGAAATCTCATTGCAAGGAGCAGAGCTATCAAATTGGAGAATTGCCCAGTATAATATTTATCACATTTGAGCTATTAGTAAACTAGTTGAGAGTTTACTGCAGGAATTAAATGTTGGTAGCCCTTTTGTCTCACAATGGTGAGCCCCTTGAGCATCACCCACAACTAGCTTCAATAGCCAAACAGTCATCAATATTTATCACTTAAGCAATTATTCCGTCACCAAAAGAGTTCCTAAAAACTCTACATCCACTAGCTCCACTGGGGTTGTCATTGTAGTGTCAGAAACAAGAATAATTATGCAAAATAAAATATTTAATAAATAATGGAAGAAAAATAATCACATACAAAAATTTAAAGAAAATGCAGTTACAAATACAACATAGAATTTACGTGAAAAATCTTCCAGTGTAAAGGGAAAAAATTAGGAGCCAAACTCTGAATCAAATCCACTATTAATAAATTCAGGTACAATCAACTCTCAACACAAACTTGAGAAATCCTAATACAAGAAATACTCAAATTAATTTTCTAGCAAGAACCTCAATCCTCCTTGATTAAAAAATAGTTAAGAAAATAATTCTTTAAATACTCATGTATAAATAATATCCAATAGATATTAACAATGACTAAAGAATAAATAAATCTGACCTTGAACTTTGATTATTCGTAGAAAGAAGAGAAACTCGATCTGCCTCAAGATGAAAATTTGTTTTTTTTTTCTTTATCACCGTCACTTGTCTCTCAAATCCCAATCTCTGTATTTTCTTAATCCCAAAATCATTTTTATTGCCTTTTATATTGCTTTAGGAGAAGAATCAAAGAAACCAAATGGAATAAGGACTTCTAAGCCAATCCCATGAAACTTTTCTTTCTCTTTTTATTTTTATTTTATTATTTCATTAACTCTATTCCTCAATTTGGATTGGACTCAAAAGTTAACAATCTCTTTGTCCAATCCATAGGAAAGAAAATTTACTCCTCAACAAATTATTCAAAAGTCAACAAATTACTCTACTCCCAATAAACCATCTTGATTGTTCACCACATCACGAAGCCAATGATACCTAACTTCAATATGCTTAGTGCGATAATGATATGTAGCATTCTTGCTCAAATCCAAAGCGCTCTAACTATCAAAATTAACTACATCCATCCTACTTCAAACCCAACTCTGAGAGAAATCTTTTCAACCAAAGTAATTCCTTACCAACTTCTGTTGCGGCAATATACTTTGCTTTAGTTGTAGATAAAACAACACACTTCTGCAATTTAGAGTGTTATGATACATCTCCCCCTATCAAAGTAAATATATACCCCGAAGTTGACTTTTTACTATCAAGGTCACTTGCCATATTTGCATATGTATATCCCTCCAAATTTGGTTTTGAGCCACCAAAACACAAGTACATTTTAGAACTGTCTTTCAAGTATCTAAAGATCCACTTAATAGCTTCCTAATATTTTTTACCCGGATTAGAGAGAAACTTGCTAACTACACCAACTGCATAAACAATATCTGGTCTAATATAAACCATAACATACATCAAACTCTCAACTGCATAGTAGTAAGGAATAGCTGTCATTGCTTCATTTTCTTCTTGTGAAGAAGGACAAGACCTTTTGCTAAGCTTGAAATGATTAGCTAAAGGTGTGCAACTGACTTAGCACTCTTTATATTGAACCTATCTAGAACCCACTCAATATATTTTTCTTATGATAACCACAACTTCCTAGCATTTCTGTCACGAATAATCTGCATGCCTAAATTTGTTTCACTTGCCCTAGATCTTTCATGTCAAAGGATTTGAAAAGCTCATTTTTCAAACTGCTAATCACTTTAGCATCCTTTCCTACTATCAACATATCATCTACATAGAGTAAAAGGATAACAAACTTTCCATCTCGGAATAATCTAAAATACATACAATAATTTGCAGCTATTCTGGTGTACCTTTGACTCACCATAAAAGAATTGAACTTCTTGTATCATTGCCTAAGTGCTTGTTTCAGGCCATACAAGCTCTTATTTAACCTGTAAACCATGTATTCCTTTCCCTTCACTTCAAATCCCTATGGCTAAACCATGTCAATTTCTTCCTCTAAATCACCATAGAGGAAGTGTAACACCTCCTTACCCCACTCTGTAATTGCAAGGTAAGTGAGTATTACCTACATGGCTGTCTTAATTTCTCTATTAATGGTATAATAATTTTTTTTTCTAAAATATTTATTTAAGTCATACACATATTCAAATATAAATTTTTGCACACTCCAAAATTCTATAATTTATATCTGGCTACTTAACTTATATTTACATTCATATTAAATTCACTACATTAGTATTACAGACCCCAAAATATCTACACTATATGAAATAAATTTTTGTTAACATATTACAAGCTTAAACATGATATACCAAAATAAGTTGAGGCCTTTACCTGCTTTTTGACCGGGTTCCCTTCTTCTTTTGACAGCTAACTTTTCTTTTTTAAAACTTACGTATCTGCACGAGGAAAAAATGACTGCACTAAGATATTAGTTTAGTGGTGCTTCATAGGATAAAAATCTTACATACACATGCATTCATTCATGTCGCAATTGCATATTACATACATCTCAAATAAAATTCTATATATTAATTTATATACATTTTCATATATTCATACCATGTATAAATCATTGTTTCACATTCCATATTCATACAAAAGTCGCACTATCCTTTAATTTACTTTTAATCTTATTTATAATACTACTACTATTATTATTATTATTATTATTATTATTATTATTATTATTATTATTATTATTATTTGATTTTGTTTTTTTTTTACCTTTTTATCTAGCCTGTAATACCTATGTCCGAATTAATTAATAGCAATATGAGGTTTCCATTCCAGACTTTTATAATATTATCATCACTAACCTTTTTAATATTATTATTACCGGCTTTTTAAATAATGTCATTACCGGCCTTTTAAATTTGTCATTATCGGCTTTTCTTTTTAATAGTGTTATTACAGACTTTAATAATATTTTATCGTGCACATTATATTTTTTCTCTGATTAGCATGTCAAACTATCCATTATTTTAGTTCATGGCTAGATATATTGGGGCTTTGATATTTTTTGTTATCATAAACTTATTACCTTTTTTTTAGTATATCATCTATATCATGTATTCACATATTCACATAAACCAAAATTCCCAACAATTAACATATACTAATCACACCATATGAAAAATACCCAAAATACAAGTTCACAACTTATGGCAGATTTCGGCCTTGGGTTTGGGCCTCAATTTTGGACCATTTATAATTTAATTCAAATCATATGGTTTTCTATGAACCTTTAGCTTATTGTATTATATTGATTTTGCAAAAAGAATCACTTAAATCCAAATTTTCAACCAGAGGTTATGACCAAATTACCGTATAGTGTTCATTCAATTTTTGCATAGGATTTTCTAAGTTCAATTAGATCCGAAATTTTGTAGCTAATTTTTGACCTAGTTACAACCCGAATTTCAACTAATATCTTTCATAACATTTTTAGCACTATGCGTTAGCTATCATATCCAACTAGTTTCATGCCAATCCAAGGTCTACATCCTAAATTATGATCAATTTTATTAAGATTATTCCAGTGCATATGTGACAGTGTACCTATTGGTTTCATTATAACTTAATTAATTTCATGACCTTATATATTCATGTTTATGCCCAAAATTTCCGGATCATAAATACATTTATAAAAATTAATATTTCACACTATTATATCACAAAATTAAAAGGGCAACAATTTAATATACTACATTGCAATCCACATACATCAATACACATATTACACAATATTACATCTATATATATATAAAACACATAAGATTTTTATTAAAGAAGTACATACCTAGGCAGCCTCAATCCTTCTCTTTTTCCCTTTTTTTCCTTCTCTTATTAGGTCCTTGCCTTTATCCACCTCTTGATAGCTACTTGTTTGACCTTAACAAAATAAATAAGATTTCATTCAATACGAAACATATACCAAATGTTTATGCAAGAACAATACCTAATGTTCCTAATGATTTTCTACCACTTTCCATATTTTTATTTCCTTCTCTTATTACCCTACTTAAGTTCATTTTAATTAAAAAGCCATTCTCTCCATTTAACACAAACAAATAAGCCCCAACATACCTTGCCATTTTCCTTAACAACCATCATATATAAGTAACATAATCACCATTAAACACTTCTAAATATCTTCCTCTTAACTTTGCCTTCATTTGACAGCCCCATACACATCTTCATAAGTCTTATTCCTTTAGTTTTCAAGCTACAAAATCATCATTTACATCAACCCAAAACTCAATTCCATCACTTTCCATACAAAGCAACACTCCTCAATACAAGTCACATAACATCCACTCAAACCCTAATCTATCAATTCCAATCACAACAATCAACTATAAGGGTCTCAAATAGATGGAAAAAATATTGAATTTAAGAAGAAAAAACTCATCTTGAAGATCCTCTAAAGTGGCCGAAATTCTCTTCCAATTTTCTTCTTTTTTCTTTTTTGTTCTCTTTTATGATGGAAACTCCTTAATTTCTTAGTTTCTCTCTCTTTAATTCTTCTTTTTCACTCTTTTAGAAGTTTGATGGAAGCAAAAATGGAGGGTTAAAAGAGGTGGGGTGGTCAGCAATGGAAGAGAGAAAATGGAGAGAGAAGAAGACAATTTGGAGAAATGGTGAAATTTCTACACAATTTTGACTTTTATACTAGGTAGTGTTTTATGGGTTTCATAGATTAACTTAATTATTCTTTCTACTGGTCCATTAACTTAATTAATCATGATTAATTTTTAATTATGACAAATTCCTCTTGTGCTACAAATTTCTTATTTTTTACACATTTTTTCCCAACAATTTCGGTAATATCGATTTTGTCTATAGGATAATTTTTTATTTTTCCTAATTCTTCCACCAATCTCTTAATTCCATATTATTAATGTCCCTAATTATTTTCTCTCATAATTTATTATTTTTTCATGGATCCAAATTTAGACTTTGATCGAGTCGGCGCGCTTGGTTATGGTCACGTGCAATTGAAGCATAAATCGTTAGGCATTACAAGAAGGCAGTTTTTACATCTAACTGTTCAAGCTCAAGATCTATGCTAGCTGTCATACTAAGTATTATTAGAATGGAGTTCATCTTTGCAACATGAGAAAAAATCTCATCAAAATCAAATCCCTTCTTTTGATTAAAACCTTTTACAACTAGGCGGGCTTTATACTTGATCAACTTCTCTCCATCTTTCTTTAGCTTGAATACCCCTTTATTCTTCAATGGTCTTTTACCTTCTGGAAGTTCAACAAGATCACATGTATTGTTTTTCTTCAAGGAATTCATTTATTCTTGTATGGCTTTCATCCAATGAATCATGTCTTCATGATTCTGAACTTCCTAAAAGCTTTCTGGCTTCCCTCTTCAGCAATTGTAATATACTCAGATTTGAGATATTTATTAGATGGATGATGCCTTCTAGATGATCTTCTAAGTTGAGGCTCAGCAATTTGAGATGCAAGGGGTTGCTCCCTCTGCTCAACATTCTCTACATGTACATCATTAACATCAATTGGGACTGACTCATTATCAACCCCATATTCTTCATTTAACTCTCTTCTTGTGGCATATCTAGTTAAAGGAGATACTGGTGAAGAATCATTAAAAGCATCAGTGCTTGACTTCTTAGCTATTTCTAAATCCAGTAGAATTTTCATGCTCAAGAAACACTATATCTATTGACCTAACTATCTTCTTCTGGATCCCATAGCCTATAACCAAATTTTGCATCTCCATGACCCAATAAAATACACGGAGTGATCTTATCATCAAGTTTATGTCTTTGTTTCTCAGGTACATGCACAAAGGCTTTACATCAAAATACCTTCAAGTGAGAATATATAACTTCCTTCCTAGTCCATACTCTCTTAGGAATATTATAATTTAAAGGAACTAATGGAGATTAGTTCAATAGCTAGCAGGCAGTGTATAGAGCTTCACCTTAAAAAGACTTAGGTAGATTAGCCATATTAAGCATGCATATAACTTTCTCGATGATGATTCTATTCATTCTTTCAGCTGCACAGTTAAGCTATGGGTTGCCAAGAACTGTTTTGTCATGTCTAATACCATGTTTTGAATAATATGACTCAAACTCCTTTGAAGAGTATTCACCTCCATTGTCATTGCAAAGGCACTTCAAGGATTCACCTGTTTCTCTTTCTACCATGACATGAAACTTCTTGAAATACTACAAAACTTGGTGTTTTGTTTTCAAAACAAACACCCAAACCTTTCGTGAAGTATCATCAATAAAAGTTACAAAATATCTACTACCACATATACTTTGTGTCTCAATGGGACTATATACATCAGAATAAACTAAATCAAGCACTTTTTCTCTTCTTTTAGATGAACTACTATGTTGCTTTCCAAGTAAACAAATATCAAAAGGATTTAAAGACATACCTTTGGCAAAAGGAATGAGAGACTTTTTTGTTAATAACTGAAGCCCTTTCTCTCCAATGTGAGCCAATCATTTATGCCATATGCCTAGCAAAATAACATCTTAAGCTGTATTTACTTTATTATCTAGTAGCTTCACTTGAATTATGTACAATCTATTGGAAACTCATCCTCTGGTCACCACCATGGTATCCGTAATGAGCTTCCATTTCAGATTGTCAAAGTGACTTTGATAACTAGCAAGATCTAAGGCATGAATAGACATCAAATTTAACCTTAAACTTGGCATATGATGTACATTTTTTAGAGTCAATGTTAAACCCAAATCAGTCTAAACACATACCTCACCAACTCCTACTATATCTACATCACTGGTATTTCTCATCTTTAATATACCAATATTTCTTGGTGTATACTGAGTTAAAATGTCTCTCCTAGGCGTAGTATGATAACATGCTCCTGAATCAACAACCCACTCAATGCAAGAATCTGTAACAACATTACATTGATCCTCCTCAAAAGAAAGCTCAACCAGTTCATCATCTTCTTTAAATACAATGGTAGCAGTAGTTTGATCATCTATCTTCTCTTGACTCTTTTCATCCTTCTATTGCTTTTTAAAAGCCTTACAATTTCTCTTCATATGACCTTTGTCATAGTGATAACAAGTAAATTTTCCTTTTGAATATGACTTGCCTCTAGATTTTCCACGTCTCTTAGGTCCTCTACGCTTACTTCTACCCATGTTCTCTATGACAAGAGCCTGTGAAGTATCTGTACTCATATATTTGCATCTAGTTTCTTCATTATACATATTATCTTTAACCATCTGCAAAGTTACTATACCATTTGGAGCAGAGTTACTAAGTGATACCACCAAAGTTTTCCAACTGTTTGGCAAAAAACTCAAAAGCAACAAAGCTTGCAACTCATCTTCAATATCTATATTCATGGTGCTCAACTAATTTGCCAAATCCTGAAAATTAAGTGTTCTGCTACATACTATTCATCTCTAAACTTCAAGTTCACCAGCTTTCTTATTATAAAAGCTTTGTTTTGAGCGTTTTTCCTCTCATACATATTTTCTAATTTTTTCCACAAGACTTGTGCATCAACTTCTTTACTAATATGAGGATAAATACTAACATCTACCCATTATCTAATATTTGCTACTACCTTTCTGTGCATTTTCTCCTAATTACCTTCACTCATATCAGCTGACTTCTTAGGATCCTTACAGTACAAATAGTCATCCATCATCGACTTCCAAATTGAATAATTTGAGGCCAACAATTTAACCATTGAACAAGTTGAATTATCCATCTCAATTCACATAATTATTCCACTCAAATAACCAAGATCTGATATCACTTATTGTGCCATAAAACAATAATAATTATACAAACTTAAGAAATCTCAATACAAGAAATACTAAAATTAATTTTCTAGCTAGAACTCCAATCCTATTGATTGAAAAATAGCTAAGAAAATAATTCTTCAAATACTCTTGTACAAACAATACCTAATAGATATTAATAGTGCCCAAAGAATAAATAAATTTGACCTTGAACTTTGATTATTCGTAGAAAGAAGAGAAACCCTATATGCCTTGAGGAGAAAAACTGTCATTCTTTTTTTTTTCTTTGTTGTCATCACTTGTTCTCAAATCCCAATCTCTATGTTTTCTTAACCCCAAAAACATTTTTATTGCCTTTAATATTGCCTTGGAAAAAGAATCAAAGAAACCAAATGGAATAAGGACTTCTAAGCCAATCCTATATTTTCATGCGATTGAAACTTTTCTTTCTCTTTTTAATTTTATTATTTCTTTAACTCTATTCCTAATTTGGGTTGGACTCAAAAGCCAACCGCCATTGGAGCTACCATCTAAATTAAGTTTGATCCAGCTGCTAGGGGATAATGGCCAACCCACTAACTGCTCTTTATAAACACCACATAGATCCAATGCATAGCTGCTTTTCATTGCTCTCTCTACTTGAGCTGCATAAGTTCGAAGATGGGGAAGTTTGAACTGCTCATCCTTGTCAGGTTTGCCAAAAATACTATCATTGCACCGTCGCCAAAGCCACCAAATTGTACACGCAAAAAAAGCATAACTAGTCACCCTTATACCCCCTCCCGAGTTTGGCAGCTTAAATTTTCTTTGAGCCAATCGATTAAGACAAAGTATTTTCTTCCTATTTGTAGTTCAGTCAAATAACACCTCATCCATATCTTTTCTACTTGACTATAATCACGAAAGATATGGAGAGGATCTTCCACTGTCTTGACAAGTAGAGTAGTATAGATCTAGTGTGAAGCTCTTGCGATTTCTTTCAAGGTTACTCAAAATTTTCCCTTAAGCTACTAGATACATAAAGGCTAAGAAGTACGGATACGGACACGAAGATACAATACAGTAGGACATGGGGACATGACAAATTCTAAAAAAACTAGGACACTAACACGATAAAGATACAACATAATAAAATAAAAAATAATTAAAAATAAAAAAATAAAATTCAAAATTTAAACATATTGTAAGTTTAACATTTAAATAAATATCACAACTAATAAGTATTTAATTCAGATAAATCAAAATCAAGTGTTTAGATATTATCCTTATAAATATACAAAAAAAAAAAGCATAATGATTAAACATAAGTAATATAAAAACTAAAGACTAACATTATTTTCTGAATCTAATAAAATGACTTCCAATTCAGGTAAATTATATTCTGTGCCCAAAATTTTGAAAAATATATGTAATTGACTATCTAGGTTTTCAAATAAATTTCTTTAAAGTCATAATTATCACAATGATGAAGAAAAAAATATGGGCATCGTAAACTAATTACTTTATATCCATTGTGTTTTGTTTAAAAAAAAATCCAATACCTAAATATTAAAAAACAAATTAGTCATAAAAATAATCTCATTTTCATCTAATTTTATATTATAGAAAAATATGAAAAAAATAAAAAAGAAATATATATATATATATATTTCTTTTTTATTTTTTTCATATTTTTCTATAATATAA
>CATIWF010024880.1:0-18696 GCA_949630135.1 Balakata baccata
AAGGCAGCGGTAGAGAGGAAAACCTTCAGATAATTTCCATCAAGAGCTATTGCTAGGCTGCAGTCTGCAATAGCATCAGTAATATGGCCCAATGCTTTGTATGCAGCAGCTCGATTGCAAAAACAAATAGCTGCAAAAGGCCTTGACTCTACATTCATGGACAAGGCAGCAGTATAATGTTCGATAGCTTCTGAATGCTTTCCAGCTTGAAATGCTTCATTTCCTGCAACCTGCCAGTAAAAAGAATAACAAATGCATCAATACTAAAAACCACCAGAAAACCATAAAAGAAAATTACCACATGCTCCCAGGGTGGCAATCAAAGGACATTTGGAAAGATTAAGCTCGGCCTAGAAAAATGTTGATAAAAATAAATGGCATCTATATATGAACAAATATTTCCTCTCGTGACTTTCTTTTTCAATTGGTTAAAATCCAATACCATAAAAATTATCTCAGATGAGAGTATGATTATAATTTTCTGAACAAAAAAATAGCCCCAAAGTGGAAACAAGTTAATAGGACAACATTTATCTTCAACACGAAATAGTTTAAAGTTAAGCAAAGTCCTTACTAATAAATTAAGATGATGATAGCAAAGAAAACATCCGCAGAGAATTTTCTTGAAGTCCCAGTAGGAATATTTATGCTACCTAATACAGAATGAAGTTCTACATCAAAATAGTATGTACATTTTAAACATGTAGCCTGCTCTTCTTGGTCTATACATTAGATTTCTCAATCCCCAAAAATCTTACATGACAGAATTGAAATCTATGGTCAACATGAAGGCATTGTACAAGGTAGCGTTTGTCCTGATATCTTCATGTACAATCTAATAGATGGTTCAACAGAACAACCTATCGCAAGCCAGGATTACATTCCACCCTTCATTCCAAGGAACTCATTCAACCACCAAAAGTCCTGACACAGAACCTTTTGGCAGGGACAGCCGCAGAGGAATTCAATAACATGTTGAACAGTTATGACCACGTTGATACCATGAGGCAATAGATTTAAGGCACCCCTAACTATATATGAACCATTCAGAAAGATACAAGCGGTCATGTACCTTGTGCCGTAAGAGCTCTCGTATTCTGGCAGCCAACGATGTTAATGCATCCATCATCTTGTTATCATTGCTGAACAAACCACTAAAGGAATGATACCTTTATCATATTGGAAAAGAAAGACAAAAGGGCAGTTCTACATGGACGAGGAGTACGAGTTACCTCTTCGCTATCAGTTCCTCTTGCTTTTCTAGAGAACCAATTGCCTCCTCCAACCTTCCAAGATAGAAGTAGGATTTCAAAATCAGGCAGCGCCGCCAAAGACAAAAGGAATAGTTTTTTGTATGTTCAGTGATATCTGGATCTGCTGACTGGTACTCAGCACTTATAAGAGGAGAATTCTTTTTGGCAGAATCAAAAGTCTGCTCACATAGTTGAATGACCTCTTCATACTTTTGCAACTGAAAAATAACACAAAGATTAATTCAATTCAGAGCATTTTTTGATGTTTTATCAGATACTTCACAGACCATAGTCTTCATTTCATGCAATATCGCAAGCATAGTAGAACAAACACAAACCAGAAAAAGGGATATCGCCTTCATTTCAATTAATTTTTCCGCATATGGACTTATTCTCAAACCCTCTGAAATTAGTTCCAAAGCACTCCCTGCATCATTGGATGTTTTTTTTTCCAAAAGTTCAGCAGATTGTTGCAAAAATTCAGAAACTTTCTGCCAGTCAGGAAAACACTGATCAGCAATGAAACCAAATGCAAATCACAAAATTTATAATCAGAAGGTTAAACAACTAAGGTGTTTCATTTGATCAGTTTTAAAACTTTTAATTACTTTAAATTTACATGCAAGCTTTCCGTTCTTTTTGAGATCAGACACTAATATAGACATTACAAATCCAATTTGACAAGTAATTTACAAGATTACATCTGAAAAGAATATAAAAGAAAGACAGTAATAAAGAGTACCTGTGCCTTTTGTAGTCCCTCAGAGGCTTCCACTGCAATTTTTGGGTCCACACAGATGTCACTTCCCAATTGCAAGCACTTCTTAAAATACTGTGATGCATCTTCAATCTCCCCCAGGGCCAGGTGACAACTTAACAAGAAAAGTAATCACAAAAAAAAAAAGAACAATATTTAGTAAGTATCATACACAAAACTGAGACGAACCTACAAAATGCTGCAATTCAACCAGATCAAACTTAAGAAAATGAATAAACCTGAAAAAGATAAGTGATTAAGGAATAAAAAAGGAGAACTTAAGATTAATTAAAAACAATTTGTGTAGTTCATTTACAAACAGCACATGCTGTTAAGGCAACTTGATTGAGCCACCTTAAAAAGACAAAGTAACAAAAAGGGCATTCATAACATAGCATCTATAAAAGAAAAGAAGTTAAAATAATCTAGTATACAAAAAAAAAAAAGAAATTATGAAGCAGATAATGCGTGCAATTATTAGTACTTATGTGGAGCAAAAGCATATACAAGTGAATCATAGACCAACAAGAAAATGGACCAAGAAGAAAAATCGGAACCTTACTTTGCAGCTCTAACTTGCACCCTGAGAAAATTGGGATCAATTTCAGCAGCCATCTCACAATCTTGTAGAGCGTCTCTCATTCTTCCGAGCGACATACGTGTTGCTGCTCGATTGCTAAAGCACAACATCAGTGCCCTGAGAGTGCTTCTAGATGTCTCACTTTTAGAAATACAATTTATTCCTTGTGTGTAGCAATCCTCTGCATTAGACAAATCCCCAAGCGCGTATGCTTGATTTCCCCTAAAATATAAGGTAAGGAAAAAAAAAATGAACTCCAAACCGGATGATAGGACATACATAATCAAATGACTAGCTAAGACCAAATGTAAGTTGGCCAGATGATAAGAACAGTATTTTAAACCAGACATTTTATGATGAATGAAAAGAAGTTAAATTATTAATACCTTAATCGCAATTTCTCACATGCTTCTTGTGCTGCAATGGATGCAGCAGAAGTCAAATTAGACTCTTGATTGATCTCCTGAAAATTTACCGTCTTCTTTTCAACAGTCTGCCGCGTCTCAGCATCCCGGTCAGACAGTTCGCTGTTTTCAGGTTCAACCTTCTGTGTATCAATTTCAGGATCTCCCTTCACCAGACACTCCCACCATTCCATTTGGTCACGCTTAGTCAAAAGAACTGAAATCGTATTCTGGTCCTCTGGCGACGGCAAGGAATTAAATAATACATGATAAGCAACTTAAGTTTACACAAGAGCACTACTAGACATGGAAACAAAGGGGGAAAAGATTCACAAGATTGTTTAAAGCCATCCAAATATTTCGATTGCGTATAATAGCAAATCCAGAACTGATAAGATGCTCCATGCATCTGCTATGATTGAATAGTTGACATACCTATACTCCAGTAGCAATCATCAACCTTGATAGGCTTGTACAACTCTCCCTGCAAACATATGAAGGCAAATAATGAGGCAAGAATTATTCAAGGCAGAAGCAATTAAAACAGCACACTATAATATAACTTCAACACAAAATCGAGTATACATGCAAACTTACATCAATAATTGGAGGCTGACCCTTCAGTCCAACTTTTAAATGGTTTTTCTTTATGTCGCATACAACAAACTTTGATTTAGTTCCAGAAGGGACTGGAATTTGTACTTCAACTTCCTGCAGGGTCTGTGTCCAAGAATACTTCTCCAGATCAAGGTCATTCCCTTTGTTCAGAACTGCCCAAAATATTTCAGCAGATATAGTGGAAAATTTAATTAGAAAATATAATAATAAACTTTTCCTGTGAAGGAAAGGATTAGATCAATCTGCAATTAGCATAGAGCACTAACTTTTAAATTGCATAATTTAACAAATAACACATGAGAATCAAAATCAAAAGGGCGAGAACAATCAGGTACTATATCAAACGAGAAATCCTTGAGACTCACATAAGTTACAATTATACATACTCTTTATGAGTGAAAACCGCTATGGCACAGTGTGCACACTTCAATGAATTTTTAGAGCTAGCAAGAGGCAATGTACTAACAGCTAAGGCCATCTCCAATGTAGCTCTAAAACTCCAAATTTGAAGTTGAATTTGCTCTAAATCATCTCCAATGTAGCTCTAAACCTTGCTCCATTTTTAGTGTTATGAATAGTGCATCTTCAAATTTGGAGTTACACTATTCACAACTCCAAAAGTGGGGCCATATATATATATATTTATTTTTCATAATACGATAATTAATTTTATTATTTTTTCAATTTTAAAAATTAATTATATTTGTCATAATATAATAATTCATTTTATATATTGTTCTAATTAAATTATGTAATAAATTAATTTTAATGTTTCATTAAATTACATAATAAAATAATTTTAATTTATAATTAAATTATATAACATCAAATTAATAAAATAATTATTAAATATTTTTTTTTGCTGTAATATTTGGTGTGAATGGGTTGGAGATGAAACACATGGTCCTAAGAAACAACTATTTGCAATGAAACAAGAAGATGTAGAAAGGATGTCGAGCAAACTTTTGGCGTACTCAAATCACGATTTGCAATTGTTGCAGAACCAACACGCTTTTGACAAAAAAATATTTTGCACGATATTATGACTTCATATATTATTATGCATAATATGATAATTGAAAATGAACGTGATATGAATACACCAATTGTAGAACATATTGAAGTATCAAGTGCAAATATTGAGGAAGAAATTGATAAAATACCTGATTTCAAAAATTTCTTGGCCGATATGGACATATCAAGCATAAAGAGGCTCATTTTGCACTTCAAAATGCACTGATTAACCATTTGTGGGAAGGGGTCGCAATTCGTATTAACGGGTCGTGTTTGTGTTATGTCTTGATATACTCATAACACGATAAAGATCAATAGGAGCACGACATAAAAAGCTAATCGTATCTAAGATTTGAATATGAATACAACTCACTTAATAATGGGTTAATAAGACACGTTTAACATGATTAACTTATAAAATTAGTATAACACAATCTAGTTAGCAATGTGTATATGAATTATATCATGTCGGGTAAAACATGTTAACACGAAATGACACGACATGAATTATTAACTAATTAAACGTATTTTTTTCGTATTAGCAGGTCAATCCGAACATAACACGATAATTTTTGTATTTTTATTAGGTTGATATAATTGTAACACGATAAATTTCAACCATAACCCATAAATATCGAGTTGGGTTCGTGTCGTGTACAGTATTGCTACCCCTAACAATATGCTAATTCTAATGATTAAGGTCAAATAAATATGTAAATGAGTCTTGTTATCATATGTTGGGTGTAATAATTAATTATTTTGTAAGGTTTTATTTGTTTTAATATTAATGAAATTATTAATATGTTGTCATATGTTAAATATTATATTTTTGTGCTTAATTGTACTGGTTTTATGGTATTTTATATTAATTTTAATGTCTAATTAAATTATATAATAAATTAATTTTAATGTCTCATTAAATTATGTAATAAAATAATTTTTTAATTTCTAATTAAATTATATAATAAAATTTTTTTTTGTGAAACTAATAAATAATTATTTTATTAAATTAATAACTATTAAATATTTAATTTGAAATTAAAAAATAATTATTGATATTAATTATAAGAAGAAAGTTAATGAAAAGGTTGATAATTAAATTAGAAGAAAGATAATAGGATATTTTAAGGAATATTTTTTTGGAGTAATATTTGGAGATGAAATATTGTTTGGTACTGAAATGATTAGATTTTGGCGTAAAAGTTGCTCAAATTTGGACTAGCGCGTTCGGGATGCCCTGAGGAGATGATTTCAAGTATCATCAACCATCCATCATTTCCAAAGTAATCTTACAACTTCCAATGACAAATAGTTTCAAAACAAGTGATGCCATTGTTTCATGTAATTTTCATTGTATGAATCTCAGTTCAAAAATATAACCATTTTCAAATATGCGAGCTGAAGTTTCAAATGCCATCCGCATTCACTTTATTTTTGGAATGAAAAACTCATCCAAATTCCAATAATCATTACTTCAACAACCAGACAACATTTCAGATACCTTTTGATGTTTGACCATTAAACAACTATTAAACTCTAGTGCAGATTGTAAGCACAAGGGTCCGAAATTTACGGAGACATCTGGTTGCAGACAGAACAAAAGAACATGACACGTTCAACATTGCCACACTTTATACCGAAAGAGTGAAGCAAATGCTGGTGAACTACTCTGCATTTTTGTTAAACTTTCAAGGTCTCAATATTTTGTTCCTTCACACTCTAAATTAGTCCTACTAAACAACCCTCCACAAGGACTACATCACTAATAGACTAGTTGAGATCTGAAAGGATTCAATTCATACCTTTGGAGCCGCTATCCTCCTTCTTCTCGACCTCCATATGCCCATCCTTGCCCTGGGACTCAACCTTCCCCTCTCTTTTTTTCTTTTTCTTTTTCTTTTTTTTTTGAAAATCAACCTTCTCCACTTTGACCTCGAGTTTCTTCTCCTCCTCCTTCAGCCTCTTGCTCTCGTTAGCCTTCAGAGCAGCTTCCCTTTCTCTCTCCTCCGCCTTCTTCCTCTTAACTTTATCCTTGGCCGCTTTCACTACCGCCGCGATCTCCTTCTCAGCGGTGTCCTTGTCGAGAAAGTCACTTTCTTTCGCCAGAAAATCGAACAGTGTTTCCACAATTCCTATCGGATTGCTGGCATCGAAAGTGGCGTTAAAGGGCAATGTTTTAGACGACGACGACGACGAAGCAGCCGGCTTGGTCTCCTTTTGGTCTTCCTCGCAATCTGACACTATTGCCATGACTAATTGGTTTGTCCTTGACTCAATTGACTCACTGAAGGAAACGAGTTAGACTTATAGCACAACTACCGTAGGGGTTAAGGAAGAGGCTTTATGAAGGTAAAGTCGAACAAAAGAAGAGAGAATCCCATAACTTTTGCTGATCACACCCTCGTATTTCCTTAAATTACAATATTTTACCTATTATTGTCGTAGAATATCAATGATACCCTGTTTACTTTTTTTTTTTTTATAGAGTCTCAAACTCAGGGGCGGAAGTAATATAGGGCCCCCTCCCAATTTTTTTTTTAAAAATTTCCTAAGCAAAATTTAAAATTCACTCCTATTGGCTCCTCCAAATTTGTAAGAGAAAATTTATTTATAGATTAATTTGAAAATAATAAAATAATTTATGGTAAAAAGAAAGAGAAAAACAAAATTATTTTCCTATTCCCGTAATAAGCCAAAGAAAAAGGAAAAAGCAACCATCTTTATCTTCTTTTTCATCTTGTTGTTGTCCATATCACTCTATTTTTGCTTCAACTAAACCTGAATTAAAAAAAAGAAAAATAATTTTAGAGAGAGAAAATAAAAGGAATTGAAGAGAAACCACCAAAAGAATGCAAAGGGGTTAGGAAAAAGGACAAAAAGGGCAAAATAGAAAAGAGAAGTGTGAGGATTGGTTCGGCCAGCCTTGGTTTTTTCTTAAGATGAGTTTTTTCATCCCCTTTACATGCTTAATTCTTTCATTTGTAACCTATAATGATGATGGATGCAATTGGAATCAGTATATTAGAGTTAGTTGAAGTAGTATGAGCTAGGATTTTTGTGAGGTTGATATTTTTAGAAAAAAATGTGATTAAATCTTTAATTGATTAGAATTAGTGCTTTTATAAGATAAAATATAAAGTATTGTATCTAAAAGAGAAGAAAAATGGGCTGCCTTGACCAAAATAATTTGGGGGAAATTGAAATTAATTAAAAGGGATAGATAATTAGTGTTGAAAGGAGGGTAATTAGAGTATTAATCTAAATTTTAATGAATTAGGAATGTAATGATATATTTTGAAATATTTAATAATGGTTATAGGGATATTAATTAATGTAAATATAATAAATTTAAATTTTATTATTATCATATATAATAAATTATTGTTTGCCTATATTTAATCCTGGCTCCATCCGAGACTTTATAGGAAGAGCTCAGCTCCTTTTGACATTAGGACACATGTCCTAAGCGATACTCTGTGTACTTTTATTCATTCTTGTACATGACCTTGTTGGAAAGAAATTTTTGAATTATTGATTTTGTTTTTTTTACAAAAAAAAAAAAAAAAAAGATAAATTCATTGATTCAAATTAGTAATATATCGATTGAAACACATATACAAATATGCTAAAATTATAAAAGATGAAGCAGTAAAAAAATTCATAACACTCAGGGTGATAACATAATAAATCGGCACAATGCCTACACATTTAAAAATATTGTAGTGACTTAAATACCTATGACTTTAGTTCTGCAACATACTGAAAACTATAATCTGATTTAATATCTCTGTCTAATCGAATATTTTTTGTCCGTCTGAATTATCCACATAAAAATAAAACTTCATAATAAGACGAAAAAAAACCAAATACCGCAATAAGAAAGCGAAATCACAAAAAACAAACAATCAAAATAAAAACCTAAATCTAAGTTGAATAACCACTTATTTTCAAAAATAAATTGATAGAATGAAATGTAGAGAGGTAATTTCAGGCCAAGAATAACTAAAAACATTCCTTATTACTTAACAAAGATAAACAATTAGAAGAAGAAAAAAGAGAAAAATTGAAAGAAAAGAGACTACAATTTTTTTTATAGAAAAGAGGCTTTGAATTATTGATTTTGTTGGATGTATATATATATATGTACATGTAAATGAATGACTTTATTATTAAAGCAAAACATATAACAATGACTTTAAGAATAAAAATTCACACTTAATTGAATCCACACTTAATTGAATCCACATGCATAGCGTAGGTTCATCTAATAGACTTAAGCTAAATTCGAGTTCGATTCCCTTTTTCTGCAAATGTAAACTAAAAAAAATTCACTCTTAATTCATTAGTGTCTGAACAATCGGCACTTGGTTCACTAGATGCTGCATTAACCTGTCAACTTGATTCTTATTTATATTATTACAAGCATCATTCTGATTTCATTGTCTTTCACTTCAAGCTGCTGGAACCGTATAACCTGAATCACATAATTAAGTGCCAAAAATCACTAATGGCAGATAGAAGGACTAATTTTTTGAAAGAAAAAAATGAAAATTTAATTACACAAATTTAAGGAAAAAAATGGAATTTGATGGGTTACTTACTTCCACATTTTGTTCCTGTTGAAATCTTCTTGCCACAGGATCGTGCCACATAGACCACCTTGTCCATGCTGATGAAATCTTCAATTTCCTGCGTAAGAAGAGAACACAAGCAAGGAACATCAACATCTTTCACCAAATTGCAACACCCTGATGAAGGTGAAACTTTTGATCCTGATTTTCCTACGAATTTTCTGCACTTGGCTGCCAGATCCATTATATCAGTATTACAGGTCTGAGCTTCAACTCTTTGGCCGGTATTTAACATGCCATCTGCTATCAATACTACCAGGATCAAGCATAGAAATCTGCTACTAGAAACAGCCATTTCTTCTCCTGCCCGAAATATTTTGGTGTTATTTAGCTTTTGCTAGTAAGCTATTTAAACTGTAAGAATTGCCGGTTTATTGGAGAAATATGAATATATTACTGAGAAAGTTGAAGGGCATTTATCGGTTTAAACTTGAAGGATTCATAGCGGTAGTGGTTCATTATTGGCATGTCTGCGTTGTTGGGACTTTCTGCTGGTCTTTTACATCATTTGATTACGATAATGCTTGTGCTCAATGGCAACTTAATTCCTTAGCTCGATCACTAAAGACTGTATTATCACGGTTTTTTTCCTTTTTTTTTTTTAACTCTATATAATTCAGTGATATGATAATTTTTTTTTCACACATATTTATCAAATGTGTATTGATACTTTGGTCCTTTGATAAATAAGTGACTAACTTTTTTTTTCCCTTTTTTCAGAAAGAAACTTTCAAATAACCTCAGAAAACAAAATACAAGCTAAATGTGGTGGTGGATCATTTATGGTGACAGTAGCTATTGATAAAAATATGCTAATGATAAAATAACATATAGCAACTGTAGTTTTCATAATTTTTATGGTTATGAATAAAATCGTTAATGAGATTTAAACAAAACACTTTCCAATATTTAGGAATATTATCAAACATATTATTTATTACATACAAATAAAATATTTTCAAACATTTTCTACAAGGAGAATTTGTCAGTTCAAAATTTTGCTTTACAACTAAATCATATTAGAAGAACAACTATGAAGAAATGCTGATATTATTTAAATATTGGATTAGATTAAGTCTTGGGATTTAAAAAAAAAAATAGAAATTACATTAAGCTTTTTTGCGACGAAAAATTCCATCGCTGAAACCCATTTTTTGCGACAAAATTCGTCGCTACAGAACATTACTTGCACTTTTGCTGTCGCTAAAGTTCGTAGACATCCTGTGCCTTATTTCTTCTACATTGTCTTTCATTATTGCTAAATTGGCAAAGAGAAAATGCTACAAATAAATTTTACATTGTTTTCTTACAAATTTCATCAATAATACATCTCTAAAAGGAAGATGACAGAACTAAAATAAAACTTGATTTTGTATTGCTATCTATAAAATTTCTTATGAAATAGTCAGTGCTCAAAACTAGCACTTCTAATAAAATTCCGTCATATATTTTTTTTTTTGTTACAACGGGAGGGGGAATCGAATCTGAGGGCTTAGGCTCAGGTGATTGATGAACTTCCACTGGGCTAAGCCAGCGGGTGCAAATCCCGTCATATATTAATTCGGGAAAAAACACATAAATTAGATATGGCAACCAACAATGGGGTCAAAAACTCCTAACAAAAATAGAAATTCGATTAACAAACGTATTAAATAAGAATTAAATATCTAGTCTAAGACGTTAATTTTTTTTTTTTTTTTAAACAAAGAAGCCAGTATAAGCAATATAAACAGAAAATTTCCACACTATTGTTGCCAACCCAATAAAAAAATAAAAACGCAAAACAGGAAATGCCAATATATAATAATAAATTACAACTACACCAACCAGTCAAGAATTTTACTGATGAAAAATTTTAAGAAACTTAATAAACCACAAGTATGAATGATTTAGAAAATAAACAACACTTAAGTACGTCATTTGCAGTGAAGAAAACATAATTGACACTCACATTTTAGCACAAAAGAAGTAATTACAGCTAACAGGGAAGCAATGCTCTGTTAAACTAGAAACAAACACTTCCTGGATCTGCTTAATAATCTCATAGTGTTAAACCATAACAACATGTTTATTTGGTAACCTAGTTTATATAGCTAAGAACAAACTAGTTTTTTGGAGAATGGGTTTGAATAGGCAGAAGCACTTGCTGTCCACTGGATTATGCAATAGAAAGATGTCTTGCGGTTGTTGTATAATCATTTGTATAAACAAATTTAAGTCATAGATAAGTATCAAATTCATAACGAAGACTCAATAGATGTATTTCTCATGATCTCAGTAGAGATCACAGCCTGAAAAGGGAAGATAGAAAGTGCTGCAGTGGTTAATTAATGCATGTACTGGCAGCTCCAACAATAGAGGAATATTAAAAACATACACAATTACTGAAATGCACGGTTAATTCAGTAAAATCACAAAATTTTTTTCGTCCCAAAAAAATTACTAAACTATATTTTCATTTCATTAAAATCACTCATACCAATTTTCCGATAACACGTCAGCCGCCACCTTGGATTTCCAGTAATACGTTAGCTGTCATATCAGATTTTCTGTTACTTATATCGGAAAATTAGTCACAAGTGATTTTATTGAAATAAAAACATAGTTAAGTGACTTTTTTTTGACAAAAAAAAATTCTATAATTTTACTACAATAAGAACAAAGTTCATTAATCATATATAAAATTAATCCTAAAAATACAGTAGAAAACAAGACAACAAATAGAGAAGTGCATATAGTAATAGTACGATTAAAAAATAACTATAACTGAGTTAATCTATCATAAAGCACATTAATCAATCGTTTAACTACAGCAGTCTACCATGTCCACTGTTAATTAACTTTCTTAATTTCTTGCTAGCCTCTAATGCCCCGTTATGTTTGAGGACTTGCACCAAATAATGAACATGAAAAGCCACAATCTCATAATTTAACAAAAAAAGAAGACAATGTAGTTGTCAACAGAACACCCAACGATAAGGAAAATTTCCATATCAAAATTTAGCAGAAGAATGAAATGAAACAAGGAGCTAACAAAATGCAATTATTTGCATATCAATATCTAATTTTAGCATTACATTCATTTTGATAAACAATGGAATAGCACAACAGTAATTCAGACCATAAAAGAACTCAGGGACGGATCTAGAATTAATGTTCTATGGAGCAAACTTAATTCGATAAATAATAAAGGAAAAAGTTCGAAAAATCTATATGTAGTTTTACACTTTTGCAATTTCAAATACGAAGTTTTTTGCAGACCAAAAAATGTCATGTGATTTGTACCATTGGTAAATTTAAATTTTTTAATCATAATAATGTTAAAATACGTTTTGCTGGTGCTTATGTGTAATAAAATAGGTATCAACTCAGCATACTTGAAAAAATTTCGTACTTAAAATTACAAAAGCGTGAAACCACATATAGGTTTTTTAAATTTTCCACAATAATGAATTAAAAATTTTATAAAAATAACCTATGTATAAAAAATTACAAATTATTTTGTAATTAATTGTATTAGTAAGCAATACAAGACTTTCAAACATGACAAAAAAACATATTTTATAAATTCCGTAGTTAAAAAAGGACTTTAAGAAAATATCATTTTTGGTACTCTAAGAAGAAAAATAATATAAAAAAAATAAATAAGTAATTATAAACATGATTCAGGCATGCGCAAAACTGTTTTTTTTTTTCACCAAAAAAATAATTTCATTGATTCAAATTATAGTAATACATTAATAGAAATAGATACAAATCTACTGTAAAATTATCTATTGATAATTTCTCGCACTCTGTCATTCCCCATCTCTAAATCTACAAAACAATAAATGGAAAAATAAAAAGAGAGAGAGGACCTTAGACGGATACATGAAAACCCCTCCGCTGCAAAAATCCCAAGCAAATGCTAAAAAAATGCCCTAAATTGTGGGATTGTCATCCTTTTTTTCTTTTATGAACAGTGTGCCGACAAATAAATAATGCGAGCATGTTCCGGTGCTTGAAAAATAAAATAGCAAAATCTTATAATTTTACACAGAAAAATCGAACTTGTACAATTTTAAGAATCGAAAAAAAAAAAAAAAAAACTTAGGAAAAATACCTGCAATGGAAGAGGAAAGAGAAAGCCGGTGTTGAAAGCAGTAACAGATTCTACAGGAAAACATACAGATGAAACCAGAGAACGTGCTTAGTTGTTTGCCAATTGAATTCCCACGCCATCATTTTAAATGCCACTCCTTTTTAGTTATTTAAAGTTTCGATCTAAACGACGTCATTTGGACCATTCTGATCCGATAAGCGCTGGCCCAACACAAACGTACAGCGCCCAAATTATAAGATGGAGCGCGAAAATTTTTAAAAAATACGGTATCAATTATGAAGTAATTATAAGTTTATTGAGTTTTAACTATTGATCAAGTTTGAATGATAGATTTATTATTTTTTTAGTTTTTATTTAAAACTCAAATTAAGTATAGATTTATTAGTGTTATACTTACTATGTATTTAATCTGCAACTTATTATTTAAAAATTTAATAAATATGCATTTATTTTGTAATGAATCTAATTTATTATATAATGAATCAGTATAATTTAATCTGTAATTTATTATATGAATTTCATGTAAAAAATATAATGAACATATAATTATTATATAATAAAGTTGTAGTTACTAAGCAACGAACTCATATTATTTAAATTTCTATAATTTATTACGTAAATCTTAAGTGAAAATATAGTAATCATATAGTTACTACATAATGAACACAAAAATTTATTTTATTTACAAAATGACAATTTTATAAAACTTTTATACATATAATGAACTTATAATCTATATTGCTACATAAACCTTGGTATAACAACTCTATCTATGGCTCCAACTCAACTAATATATTATTAGGGCTTTTGCATATAATATTGTCGAAAGTACACCATATACTTCTTTTTTATCATAAAAATCTTTTTTACTACCTCTTTAGTTTTTAGACTTTTTTACTCTTTCTTTAAAATTTATAATATTTTTACACCTTTTTGTGAATAAATGAGAGTTTTATGGTATTTATAACTGTAATATTTCTATCTCTCGTTCTTTCTTTAATTTATGGGTTTTTCATTACGCCGTAACTAATAAATCTTCCGCTCTATATCTAATCAATTTATTTTTTTTCCTAGTTTTTAGAATTTAATAACAAAAACATTAGTTATTAAATTTTATCAAAAGATATAGTTAACATATATATATATATATATATATATTACTCAAATTATTAAATGTATATAAAAAATATATGCAAATTATATGAAATTTATATTTTATGTATATATAATATTGTATCATTTATAATATATTTTAACTCATATTTTATGTAACTATAATATATATATATATAATGTATTTTATATATTAAATTTCATCAAAAGATATATTTCATATATATATAACTTAAATTATTGAATGTATAAAAAAAATATATGCAAATTATATGGTATTTGTATTTTATGTATATGTAATATTGTATTATATATATATATAATATATTTTATGTATATCTAATGTATTTTATGTATATATAGTATGATATATGGAAATAAAATCTGGTGAAATAATAAAATTAGGATTGTAGATCACATATAAGGTAATTTTTTTTAGTGAGAAGATTAATGACAATGAATGATGCAATTAAATATTATAATATTAATAGGAAAGTTGTCAATATTGTGGATGAAAACATTTATAAAAGTATATTTTTTGAGAAATATGACATGCTAAGAAAATATTTTTGGTAATTTTTTAATTGTGAAATAAAAATGTTATAGTATATAGAGAAAGTATGAGTTGTGTCAAATTCTTTATAATATTACTTTTGGGCCAATTAAATAGACAATCTAACCCGTTAAGGCAACGGCGGTGTTGGCATCCCTAGGAGTTAGCGATCTACGACTTTACCTATATTATTATTACTAGAAGAATGTTCATAGTTTACTGAAATTTAAATATTTTTTAAAATTTAGAGATAATTTTTTGTATTTTCATTTATATTAAAATTCTTTTTATTCCTATCGATCAACATAGGTACGATTCTTCTACTCTTCTCAGTTCAGTCCCTCATTTGAACTTCTATCGCAAAGTAGACGAAACACTAGTCATTGAGGAGGAATAAGAAGAAGAAAATGATTTCCGATTAAGGCTGTAAGTGGTTATTGAAGAGATGGTTGTTATTTCAACTTACATGACCTTTCTTCTTCTTCCTTCAATGTTTGTTTCGATTTATTTTTTTAAAGCAGCAATGTATTTCCGAGGTATTCTTATGAAATTTCCAAAGGTATATTGAAGTATCCCCGATATATACCCAAGATATTTTAAGAGAATTCCTCTTAGGGAATTTCTTGAAAATTTTTAAGATATACCTAAAATATTCTCAAAATATATTCAAGATATTTTCAATGTATTTTTATGAAATTCCTTAGATATACCCAAAATATCCTAAGGTATTCCAAAAAGTATACCAAATTATTTATTTGAGATTTTGCGATGTTTTGATTTCTATTCTTCTTTAATGGTTTAATTGTTTATGTTTTTTTTTGTTGGTTTTTGGTGAAAATTGAAGTAAAATATACCCAAAATATACTAAAATTATGCCAATATATACATATTTTGGAGTAATTTCGAGATTTAGGTAATGTTATAATTGTTAAAAGTATTTTTCGGTAAAATTGAAAAAAACATTACTGGATAGTAAAGTTGTAATTATTTTTCTTTTTTTTTATTTATGAAAATTTCACTTATTATTATTATTTAAACAATTATGATTATTATTATTATTATTATGAACTAATGATAGAATATAATGTAAAAAATATTAATATTAATATTAATTCAATTTATAAATTAAATTATAAATAAAATAAAATAATTGAAATATAACAAAAATCCTTAAATTTGGAATGAAGGATAATATTTTTGAAAGGACGTGTGTGGGATATAATTAATGTAATATAAACAATGATGGAGCTAAAAATTTAAGTTGGAGGAGTTTAACTAAAAAAATATAAAAATAAAATAATATTGATCAACTGATTATTGACATAACAATTAATAATTAAATAAATTAAAATAAATCTAAAAAAATATAAAATATAAAAATGAAGAATTTATTTTTTTTAAAGCAATATAAAGAATTTATCTTAATCATTATTTTTTTTATGAAAAATTTATGATAAAAATAGTATTAAATATATAGTAAAAATAGAATGAAAAATATAAAAAATATATATATTGTTTTATAGATATATGATTTTTTTTGAATAATAAATTTACTAAATTATTCGTTAAATTTTTAAAATTTTCAGAGACTTCGAATGCCGTCTTAGCGCGAATGTGCCTCCGTCCTCAATATGAATCGCATCCTCATTATACACATACATGCATACTTCAGTATCCGGGCCAAATTCAATTAAGAGTAAATAAGACAATAACTTTTGAAAGCAAAGCACTCAGTCAAAATAATAAATAAAAAAAACAACTTTTGAAAGCACTCTGTGTGGAAAATAATTAAATATTAATCTTGTTATTATAGATAAAAAATAATTAATAGACACGTTAAAATAAAAATTTAAGTTAAAAAAATAAAAAAAAGACAAAATTTATGTTATTTGACATTTTATTATCTATGTATATATAGAGTAATTATTTCTTTACTATATAAGGAAATAAAAAAATTATAATACAATAAAATTATATCTTTTTTGAGTTAATCAAACTCAAATATATAATTTATTATATTTTCCTTCGTATAAACTAAAAGAATAACTATGATCTCTCTAAAATTCATAGAAAAAATTTTTAAAACTCACAAATGTATTTTTCAAAGTATCTTGAATGTTTTCCACACCCAAAAATATCAAAAAAAAAATTTAAACGTACAAATCTCTAAATTAGCTCTTATATTTACTCTATTTACTTTATGTCTTAAAGTTTTAATTTTATCTATATTTATAAGCTCTTTAAACTTACAGAATAAAAATATTATTCTAATTAATAATACTTTTTCCAATTAAAAATACCTTTTTTCTTAATCCAAATTTTAATAATTTATTCTAATCCGCACTTAACTTAAATTTTTACAATTTAAAAATCAATCTTTAACGGTTATCATGGTAATGATAGTGGCAGCGGGGCCGCCAAAATGGAATCAGTGAGGATAAATACTACCAAAGGCACAGGTGTCGTAATACTTTGTTCCTTTCATTATTCATGCAACTCGCTACTTTTAATTAAGCTTCTTAAAATATCCTAGTACTATACTGATATTATTTTCTACAACTAAGCACACAATTGAGCTAATTTCTTGAACTTATTATACTGAATTTCCACTTACACAATATCCCAAATTACCATTTGAATTTTCTATAGTTTTATTTGTCATTTTATTATTGACTGGATTTATAGTAGAATAAGTTCAGAAAAGAAATTTTTTATGAAAGCTTCTGTGGTGCATTCGGTGTAAATTACATTGGGTGTTTTATGACAATTGTATTATCAACTTTTAATCTCAACTATTCATTATCAACAGATAAGATTAAAAGTTTATAATCCAATAGTTTTAAGACACCCAGATATAAATTATACCGGTGCACCATATCTGTATTCATTAGCTTACAGCCTTACACATTCCAATTATCAATTGAGTGATGGAGTTTCATCTTCTCCCCATCCTTGCTTTAGTGAGTACAAACATTGAGTAGCAACTCTAAATAATAGAAGAGAAACTAATGTCAAGGTTTTTTAAATGAGGAATTTGTGTCGAAAAAATAATTGCAGGTTGTGTTGGTTGGAGTGAATGCCAGCACTCCACCTCCTGCTGAGTTGTACTGGAAATCCATGTTGCCTCACACCCCCAATACCAAAATCTTTGCAACTTCTTTTGCACCCTGCTGCTGGTAATCCTTTTCAATATCAAAATTTAATTTCTCTTCTTTCATTATATGCAGATCCTTTTTATTTCACTATTGAGAAAACATTTCTCATTGCTGCAAACTGTTACAGAAGAAAAAATCACTACTCCTCAAGATTTGGGCCCAAAATTTCCAATTAAATAGTCAACAGTACCTAAAATTTTTCGTAAATTTCTACCTCCCCCTCCTAGAACTCCAATTACTAGGATTCGTTTTAGTTCTTATCCCGTATATGGTGATGAAATTGGAGAATTAAACACAGTCTACACAGAGGATTTCTTGAATTCGACTATATTTTTCTCATATGATGATCTTCATCCAGAAAAAAGAATGAGACTCACTTTCACAAAATCTACCATTAACAAAGCAAGCTTCTTGCCCCATCACATAGCCAAATTCATACCCTTTTCAAGTCACAAGTTACCTGCAATCCTGAACCAGTTTTCGATTAACCCCAAATCCATACAAGCCAAAATCGTG
>CATIWF010024882.1:0-32544 GCA_949630135.1 Balakata baccata
ACTATCCAAATATGCCTCCATTCTAAACTTCCAATGGGCATAATTTGACCCATCAAAATAAGGTTTGAGGCTTTGGAATCCTTCTTGTGCCATTGTTGATCTTTGCTAGAGCTGATTAGGCTTGACTTCTAGACCTTGCTCTGATACCAATTATTACCCAAACAATCACCAAGAAGGGAGGGAGGGAGGGATAAATTGGTGGGAAATTAATAATTTGCACACACAAGATAATAAAAGAGAAGATTGAGACACGAATTTTATAGAGGTTCGGGTGTTAACTAACCCTACTCCTCTTCCCAACTTAGATTGGGTATTAACTAATCTAATCACTTAGATTACAATCTTTGGAGTTTCAACTAGCTCACTCCCAACTAGATGTTTTAGCAAGGCTAACACTCAACCCAAATTTTTCTTGTATTTTATGGCTCACACAATAACTAATTTCTTGTAATTTGGCTCACACTACCCAATTATAAGACTACCCAAGTGTTTTCATATTAATACTTGAACCCTTATACAAAAGCAATTAATGAAATGATTTGAAAAAATAAATTGCAATAGTTTTGACACTTGTTAAGTTGTTGGTTCTTTTTTTTTAAATGGCCTTTTGGTAAGGTATTTATACTTATTACCTACTAATTAGCCATTACAAATGATGCCATAACTCTTTCTAACGTTCTCTTATAAGTGCATTAAATGTAGTCTGCAGAGAGAGGTATCCCGGTTAGGAACCATGCTGTCCCGATCGGGAAATGTCCGATTGTATGACGTGGCAGCTTCTGGTTGGCTAAAATCTCCAATGACTAGTTTTTGTTCAAGTGTCCCCGTCTGGATTCCATATGTCCCGGTCGAAACTTACCTGATGATGTCACTGCCAGGAACTTGGATCTTCTAGGCTTTGAATGCGTCCCGGTTGGGACTACCCTTTCCGTTCGGGACCTGAGTCTGTTTTGACTAAGTATGTTTTGACTTTCTGATGATGTGGCACATTATGATGGCGTCTCCTTTTCAACGGTCATGTCTTTTTGAATGTCCCGCTCGGACTGCAACCTTTCTTGGTTGAGAACCCAAGTGTCTGGTTGGGACATCCTATGTTCTGGTCTGCTTTTGCTACTGGAACTTTTGGGTCATCACCCTGCAGAGTTTCCGGGTCTTGACACTTGGTTTGTTTGGTCTGCTCTACAGTCCCGATTGGGACATTCTTGTCCCGGTTTGGAAACCGTCGGTCCCGGTAGGGACATACCCTTTTCCGGTCTACTTTGGCTACTGGAACTTTGAGACACTTAGAGGCAATGTTTTTCCGGTCTGGACATGCCACTTTCCGGTCTGGACTTGTGTCCCGGTCGAGAGTTTCTTGTCCCGGTCGGGAGTTATATGTCTCCATGAATTTCTTAACTTGTTCAATGAAAAAACTTTAACAAAATGTGATAAAACTTTGAACACTATTAAAATAACACCCAACAAGAATGTTAGTAATAATTAATTTGATTATTAAGATCAAAATAGAAAACAATCATCTTTTGGTTAACATTCCGAATTTTAAAAATACTTCGTATGTAAAGCTCAAATACGAGATTTCTTGTTAAGTGAGAAAAAACCTTCTCATGTCATCACACTTTATAGAATTAAAAAACTAGTATTTTTTCTTTTATGTTGGAAACATTTTAATACGTTTCCTTATCTAAGTCTTTTTTTTTTTAAGAATATGTTTCCTTATCAAGTCTAAATTACTGGGCTATGGCTGAAAAGTAAAAGTTACATCTCAATCATTGTGAAAAGTATAGAATCGACAGGATAAAATCTTATATAGATTTGATTAATTATTATGATAATCAAGATTAAATAACTTTGGAGGTAATTAGTGGGGTAAGATAGGATTAAAGGATAAGAAAGGTTGACTTGGAAAGCTGTCACTACATATGAAGGCATTTTTCATGGGTAATAAAATTGCCACCACATGATTTTGCAGGTAGGCCTTAACTTTAATTTTGGTTTCATTACACATAATTCTTCTTATCCATCAATTGCAAAGTTTGGGACCTCTGCCCCTTCTTTTATCATTAATGCCTTAATACCTTTAAAAGATTTTTTTCAAATAAATAAATAAAAGGAAAGAAATAG
The DNA here is from genome assembly GCA_949630135.1 of Balakata baccata. Classification (NCBI taxonomy): domain Eukaryota; kingdom Viridiplantae; phylum Streptophyta; class Magnoliopsida; order Malpighiales; family Euphorbiaceae; genus Balakata; species Balakata baccata. The sequence continues at coordinate 2,122 of CATIWF010024882.1, forward strand.
TAACTACGGATAGGTATTGAATTAATCCGACCGAGTCGAAAGAGTAAAAATTTTAACTTGATATAATTAGATTTGATCTAAACACAAAGTAATTTAACAAACTCCATAGACATGAAATGAAATTATATTATTAATTTTCTAAAAGTTAAAATCAATACAATTAAACCCAACTAGTGTCGCTTCAATTTATGCATGCTTAGTTTTTGGTATTAGCCATCGAAATTAGTTTGCGACCTATAGATCCATTAAAAGATAAAAGAGTTTACTTTCAAGTTTTAAAAGTGAATTCGAATTCGAAATATCTGATTAATAGATGAGAGACCCTAACCATCTAATTTCACTCTTTCAAGTTTATACACCCTTATTAATACTACCAGAATCATTACACCTGACCCCATTACACCCACCTCCTCTAACCATATGCTGCCTCTTTACCCATAATTTATGCAACTCCTATATTATAACATGATTTCATTTGAAAATATATACTCTTCTGACATCATCCTGCCATATATATTATGTGTTTTATCGATAATTTTGATCATGAATTTACACAAATTTGACCATTGCAGCTCAAATATACAGAAATTTGTCTAACTCTTGACATAACAAGCAATATTATGTATAGTGCATCATATTTCAGTGGCAGTATTTGATATAAGCTAGATGAGGTTTTTTAATTAAAGCTAAATTTGGGATTGCAAACTGTAGTGGAAATAGGAATTGTGGGTCCTAATGACGGATTATGAGTCACTCAAAAGTTGGCATCTCACAAAATCAGAAGTTGCATCATATCTATCTGCCCAGCTGGATGGCTATGATGTTGCTGGGGTGGAAATAGCTGGTTTGTTTGGTGACAACAGAGTATTCATTTACTAATTCTATGAAATTAGGTTAATGTATTCATTTACAAATGCAACGTGCTAGGATTAGGTCCATAGCAAACAAAAATTAAGGAAAAATCCAACGATGTCCTAAGAATTTCACCCACATAACAAAAACCTGTGCCGACATTAAGCATCAAACATAATTATGATTCTTTAAAAAAAGATTATAAATTCTTGGTTTCTTTGTTATTTTATTTTTCTCAAAAACAGGGGAAAGATAGGGCTGCAGAGTGCAGATAAGATTGTGACTAAAGGGATAACACCTATAAGATTTGGTAACCAATAAGTTGCCAATTGCCATTTAGGTGGGGGAGTGGGGTTTGTACTAAATCACATTTCATTGGCTCATAGTGACAACTTGCCCACCATTTGGTCCATATGAATAGATGAACAATTTCTCAACTCTCCTTACTGGATTGATATCTGTAAATTTAACACACGTACTAATTCTTTTTCAATAAAAACCTAATGTTTTTCCGTAATAAAAGAATTTTCATATGTTTGGAATTTCTATGGAGTGTTTTCAAAATATATTTTAAATTTTTTATAAATTGTTTTTTTTTTCAAATTTGCTTATAAATAAAATATCTATTTATCTAATTTTATCCAAAAATAGTTTTCAAAACTCAAAAAAAATTAAAAATACAAAAATATATTTCGGAATGCAATGCCAAATGGAACCTTAGCTTTTTTCGTATTGCAATTACATACATTAAAACCAAAAGCAAATCCACTTCCCTCTGTTTCATAATTTATTAATTAGAAATAACTTCAATTGTTGAGGCTGCCTTCGAAGTTATCAATCAGAGAAACTTGATATAAGGGTGACGAACATGTTCATTTGAACTTCTCAAGGATACAATGAATATAAAACAAAAGGGTTCGTTTGAAATGATATTATTTGGTAGCTTAGGGTGCCAACATGGATCAATTTCCTCACAATGTCCACCAACTGCAGCAGATATGCTTTTCTCACAACTTCTAAATATAATTTAGCTATGATTCCTTATCAATAAGAACCTAATAATTAGCAAGCATGAATTATTACACTATACCAAAGTGATGTAAGATGTCTCAAATTAGACAATATACTGGAATATGCAGAGAAAGATCTATATAGTATATAGTAAATCAGTTTCTTCCATAGTATAAGGTAATTTCTGTAAATATTCGATATTTTATACTCAGCATAATACTACAAGACAAGCTGGTTTGGCTCAATAAAGGACCAATTATCTATTTATATTGGCCGGACAAACAAGAAGACAAACTATCTAGGATAGTTCACAGGAGGTTCCAAGCTGCCTACCAGAATTTCAAGATCAATATCTTTGTCTTCGAACTTTTTAATGAATGGATGACCCTGGAAACATAAAAAGGACAGCCGACTATGATTCTGGCTTCTTGGGTGACAATTCTTAAAAGCTTTTTGAATATACAAAAGCATTACTCAATTACTTACCAGAAGATCCAAAGACGAAGCCCTCTCTCGAGGATTCTTCTGTATACTGCAAATGTCATCCAAATACAGTCGAGCACTTCATTAGTGAATTCGAAGAGAACAATACCAAATGGGAAAGTTTAGGCATGCTTTTCTTCGTGATGTTCACAGTATTATTATTTGAAGTCATTTGAACCAGAAAATCCGATTCAGTGACTAGAGATCATGAGCCTACCAAAATACGTTTAATTTAAACTTGAGAGCAGTGTTTTACGTAAAGATAGGCTACAACATGTGCTTAGACAGTACGATGAAATGTGAAATGTGAAATGAATCGGCAAGTTAATACCAGGCAGATACAAATGAACAGAACTCCGGGGAGAACTGATCTGGTGGAGCAGATGGTGGTGGACTTTCGACAATGGCTTCCAAAAGTTCATAAAAGCTTGGCCCACTTTGCTGATCTTCAGATTGCATGTAAGGAAAATGCCCTATAGCACACTCAAGTACTACCAAGCCTAAACTCCAAATATCGCTGCTATAGTCATAAGTGCTTCCGCTAATCCTCTCTGGCTAAAATGAGGGAGCAAAGAACCATTAGTATTTAGATATGAATCATAATCAAGTACATATATAAGCCTGATATGGCAGAGGAAATTACTATCGAAGATAAGGAAAAAAGTACAATTAATGGAATGATCAAATATATAGCTAGTGCTATCTAATAATAAGAGAAAATAAAATCAAGACATACCGACATGTAATAATAGGTTCCAACGAAGGTGTCCCTTTGACCCATAGAACTAGCTAACATTGCACTCACACCAAAATCAGTGATCTTCACTTCTCCCTTATGATTCACCAATAGGTTGGATGGTTTAATATCCCTGTGTATGACATGACGTTCATGGTGCAGGTACACAAGACCCTGCAAAACCTGAAACCATTGCAGAATATTTATCCAAAAAAGAACAAGAAGAGGACCAGACGAAAATCAGAATTTCTTTTTCCATTCCAGATTCCAAAGAAAGAGGCTTATAAACCTGCTTACACACAACAGCCAGATAAGGCTCAAGAATGGTTCTAACTTGTCTAATCACATCTGCCAAAGATCCACGGTCCATGTATTCTAACACAAGTGAAATAGCTCCATTGTGGTAGAAAGAGTGGTAGCAAACAACAACATGAGAACATTGTGAGCCTTGGTTTATTTTCAGCTCCTGCACAATTTGTTTACGAATTTCCTCCTGTATGTTCATCTGGATAACCTGTGGCAAACAAAGAAAATGACTTAATATAATCCTCTCTTCGATTACGAAGTGGCAATGGCATAATCATCTAAGAAATTTCAGCATCATATATAACTAAAATCAAGGCAAGCGATCATATCATAAATGTTCTGGACAAGATATATTAAATTAAAAAATGACATGCATTCACCTCCATTTATATTCTAATGTTTCAAAATATAAGAAACAAAATTAGTCGTCTATTAACCTTAAATCAAGCAATGAAATCTTCAACATCCTTCACATTATTTCCATGAAGCACAAGGCACATGAATGTCAAAAATTGAAATCAAAGATTTTTGAAGAGAGGTATACCAATAATCATCTAGGCAACTCCAAAAATTTAAGGGAAAAAAGGGTCCACATGTTACTGAAATCACCTTCAATGCAAATAATCTCCCAACCCATTTATGACGAACAAGTTGCACTACACCTCCACTCCCCTTCCCAATGACTTTGATTGTCTCCAATTCCTCCAATGAGAATTCAAAGTCAAGCTCCTTGCTATCAGAAGGCTGTCAAAGTGAACAAGAAAATAAAAACACGTAGCTTCCAAGAGAAGGAAAAATTTATATACTAGTTAACTCCTTCCTATCAGAAGGCCAGGGAATCTGTATATATTTTGAAGCAGCACAATCATTCAAGAGCAGAAGAATATACTTCACTCAACTGAATGGAGCTGAGAATTATTTGAAAACAATAATGATATTAATATGTACAAGCTTACACGAGATTCCTTTTCGTGAGAGATAAGCTTCAGACCTTTCCGATTCAAAAGCAAATCTCCGTCGTGAAATGTACCGCTTGCAGTTCTGAGAATTATACATATTTGTTTTACTAAATTCAGAAGGATCATAAGAAAAGGGGAAAAAAAACAATCAAAATCAGCTAAGATAAACTTTTTTTTTTTTCCAATTAACAGCTACACGGCGATTTAACAGAGTACAGCTACAGTGATCAACAAAATAATTACCGATTAGGGAGACATATTAAGCCAAGGCAATTGAAGAACAAATCGCAATAAGGGGGGAAAAAGAGAGAGAGAGAGAGAGAGAGAGGAGTTTGTAATTATAGCAACTAAGTTAAAGAGAGAAACAGGGACCGAATAAAATGACATTAATCAACCAAATTAAACAGTGAAAAAGAACATATAGAGAAATCGAAAGAGAGAAAACTTACAAAAAGGAGGTGATAGGGGTTTCTTGAACAGGAACAGAGACCTTGAGTTGCTGCAATGGCTTCTTGCTTTTCATTTTAAAGTTTTTCAAATTTTGGAGAAAATTCAATTATTCTCCTTCGGGTTTTTAGGGTTTAAAACTTGTTGGAAACAGGAAAAGAGGAAGAAGAATAGCAGAAGATGGAGAGATTTTATTCCTTTCGACTGTTTATTCAATAAAATATGTGTTAATTCAAACCAGGAAAACCGCGCAATAAAATTTCAAATTAATTTGCCTGTTATTAATACGTGGCAGCTTGGGAGGACTTGGACTAACGTGTTGTGAATGATGGGCTGACCTACGGATTTAGGCCCATATGGATCTGGCTGGTTAAGATTTAAGGAATGTTATCTGTCTTTCTAGGGCCCAACTTTGGACCATGGGCTTTAAAGAAGAAAGCCCAGTCTATCCAAACTGTTGGCCTTTTTTAACGGACTCCATCAAGTTTGGGAAAAAAACAGAAAATGACGTAATCTCAGTATATATAGCATGGGAAATTAATGAAAGTCGCATAGTTTTGGTTTTTACTATTTACCCTTTGTCTCAAGGAGGAAGAAGGGAGAGATACCAATTATCAAAAGCTAAGAAACAAAACGTTCTTTAATAGAAAAAACAAAATAAGAAATATTATTTTTGTTACGGAAGGAGAAACTTTATATTATTTGTTATTTTATGTTTTATGGAATAATGGAAAGGACCGTTGATATAAAAATAATTTAGTGTCACGTAGTAATACATGGGTGGGGTGGGGAACAGAACAGACATGCCAAATTAACGGAATCGAGACACTTCTCTTTAATCTGGTTAAATAACATGTCTGAAGTCCGGTCCGATCACTGTTGCTTTCTTTCTGACACTACTTCTAGGCCAGCATTACACTAACCGTACACTAAAGCCAAAGCCAAAGCTTAGCTCTCTCTGTTTTCGAGCTCCAACAAGAAGCTTTCTGGAGAGAGAGTGGGATAAGAGAGACATTATTTCATAGATTCCTAGACCAAGAACGTTGTTGCTGCGTATTAAAAGAGTAAAGCGGAAACAGAGTTCTGTGCATTCATAGTCGAGCGGCTCACTTCAAACAGCAATGGCGAGAGGATTTAAGCTTGTATTTGCCATGTCATTGCTTCTTATACTTCTTGGTATGTTTTATTTTTCTTCTTTTCTGCTTCTGCTTCTTTCTTTTTGCTTTATCTCTACTCTTTCTGCATTTTGATGTTTGAACGTGTTCTATTTTCCTCTGTTTTTGTTGAGATTTTTTACCCTTTTTTTCGAAAAGGTGTTTTCTTTATGCTTGGGTTTCCTTTAAAATTTTAAAATTTTGAATATTGGCATCATGCGAAGAGATTCGTGTTTTGATTTTTTGAGCTAATTTTTTGCTCATTGTTGCCTTTACTCATCAATATTTGGTTATCTTTTTCTGATTTTTCTCTTGGATTGCTTGTTTTTCTTCTATTTGTTTGCCTCTATCTTAAGTTACTTCTTCAAGAGACGCAAACCTAACAGCTTCAAGATTGTTTCTATTGAACTTAGATTAGCGCAATTGTCAATGAAAACCTGCCAAACTTAGATTACCTCGAGGAGGTGTGGAACCGAATGCTAGAGTTTCCAATTTTATGGTTTTAATAAATGTCAGTATTTTTGGGAAAGCAATGCTAATGAAGAACAAGCCCATATCAGATGCTTTTAATAATCAGTAGTTGCATTTTCTATTCTTTCTATTAGGTAGGTTCTCAATATTTAAGCTCTTGGACAGCTAAGATTCTGTATTTATGTATGTGGTTCCCTCTCTCTGATTCTTTTGTATATACTAAACTTGTGCCAAACAAATTACAACATACTCAGCTCTCTGTCATTCTCCACTCGTTATTGTTATGAGGATATGATATGATTTCAACCATGGCTCTAACTGGATTTTCGTTGTTCTTGATTCATACTTGGATACATTTGTTTTCTATGAAATGTGATGTAATATAAACTCAATGTTTCACATAATAAAAGTATTATCTTGGTATTAATCATTTTGGTGCTTGAGCAGAGTAATTTAGTAATAATATTGGGAATATCTTTGTTGTTGAATGATGAATGTCGCTTCTTCCAAAAAGATGTAATGGACCTCCTCCATCTTGTACACTTGCAGGCTTACTAGGGTTTCCCTTTTTAATGTGGGGTCTAATATCTAAGTCAGTCTCACTAAATTTTAGCACATATCGAGTGGAAGTTGTTTCTGGAGATTTGTTTTCTTGCATCAAAATTAAGAAGCTGTTAACGGAATTCCACATCTTGGGAAAATGCAATCTCAGGAATCATAACAAAGAAAGCCAAGTTGTGTGATTACTTCTTAGCAACATGTGTTAGTCCTGCAGTGGTCCATAGCAGATCCTGTTTATAGTTGGAGTTGTTTGTTTAACTTTAAAAGATTGCTAGAGCACCAAATTTTTAAGTAGCTCTGATTATAGAAAAGAATTTTTTATGGTGTGTCTCACAGTGATTATGGTTTAGCCAAATTCTTTATCTTGTACTTTGTGGTTGCAGCCAAATGCCTCTGCACTTTGTTAAAGGCAGACCAGATCTAATGTCAGTTTTATGTTTCAGCCTTTAGCCAAGGAAGTACAATTGGAGTTTGCTATGGAAGAAATGCTGATGACCTACCAACGCCAGATAAAGTTGCACAGCTTGTTCGGCAACATAACGTTAAATATTTGAGGATATATGATTCAAATATCCAGGTTCTTAAGGCCTTTGCAAACACAGGAGTTGAACTTATGGTTGGAATTCCAAATTCAGATTTGTTGGCAATATCCCAATTTCAGACAAATGCAGACACGTGGTTGAAAAACAGTATTCTTCCTTACTACCCTGCCACAAAGATCACATACATAACTGTTGGTGCTGAAGTCACTGAGAGCCTCAATAACGCATCTGCCCAAGTTGTACCTGCAATGCACAATGTCCTCACAGCACTGAAAAAAGTTGGTATGCATAAAAGGATTAAAGTTTCAAGCACCCATTCCCTTGGGGTTTTGTCTCGCTCATTCCCACCGTCTGCTGGGGCTTTTAATAGCAGCCATGCTTTTTTCCTAAAGCCCATGTTAGAGTTCCTTGCTGAAAATCAGTCCCCTTTTATGATTAATATTTACCCTTACTATGCTTACAGAGATTCTCCAAGCAATGTCACATTGGATTATGCTCTTTTTGAGTCATCCTCAGAAGTGATAGATCCAAACACTGGTTTGCTTTACACAAACATGTTTGATGCTCAGATTGATGCCCTTTATTTTGCCCTGATGGCACTGAATTTCAGGACAATTAAGGTTATGGTCACTGAGACCGGATGGCCGTCCAAAGGGTCTCCAAAGGAGACAGCAGCCACTCCGGATAATGCCCAAACATATAACACCAATTTGATTCGACATGTTGTCAATAACTCTGGTACACCTGCAAAGCCTGGTGAAGAGCTAGATATTTATATATTCTCATTGTTTAATGAGAACAGGAAGCCTGGTTTGGAGTCTGAGAGGAACTGGGGTTTATTTTATCCAGATGAGACAAGTGTCTATAATTTGGATTTTACAGGAAGAGGAATTGTCGATGTGCCCAAAAACACCACTCTGAGCAGTTCTAATGGAACAACATGGTGCATTGCTGCAAATAATGCTACTCAACTTGACTTGCAGAATGCCTTAGATTGGGCATGTGGCCCTGGGAACATTGACTGCTCTGCCATTCAACCTAGTCAGCCTTGTTTCGAGCCAGACACTCTTCTGTCACATGCATCTTATGCATTCAATAGTTACTACCAGCAAAATGGGGCTACAGATGTGGCTTGCAGTTTTGGAGGGACAGGAGTTAAAGTTGACAAAGATCCAAGTAAGAATACAAGTCTTGTTGGCTAAAATTCCTTTATTTTGGCTTTTCACATATCTCCTGTGTTCATTTGCATTACCCAGCCTGTTCAGCTATAGTGTTTTCTTAGCCTTTGATATAGTTTTGTCTTTGTTTTACTGTTATATCTGAGTAAGCAGGTGAACATCAAAGTGCTTCCAAAACGCAAATCTTGCTAAACTAACTTATGTTTTATTTATGCAGGCTACGATAATTGCTTGTATATGACCAATGGGTAAGTTCTATCTGGCATTTGAATTTGTGGTTCCTAATCCTAGCACTAATAGTTCAATATGCTAAATGTGTTGAGCAACTTTTCCAGGGCCAAAAAAACAGCAGCTAGTAACACCACGGCGATGGCTTCAACTTCTTCCTCCTTGCAGAATAAAGTTTCTACTTGGGCTTCTGGGTTCGTTACTGCGACTTGCTTTGCACTTCTGGGCATTGGTTATGCATAAAAAAGGGTTGATGAAGCATGGTACAGATGAAGCTATATAGTTGCTAAGCAGGGGAGACGTATTGGTTAGATTTTTTTCATAGATTGCATGAGTAAGAATGTGCATCTATTGTAGAGATACCTGCCTGCTATTGGTTTTGTATGATATTTTGTTAGATGGAATGCAATACCAATTCATTTCCTGTTGTGAGAAGAAATTTACATACCAATCTAACCATATTTTTCTTACTGGGCCAATCAATTTAATGCAAAACACGAAGACTTAATCAATTTTGTCGCACTGATCAACTACGTGTAAATATTTGTAATTTGTCTTTCCCGGATGGCAGATATCAAGTCATATGTAAACCTGACAGAGAACTAAATATAGACACACCCGTAACCCTTAGCCTTTAGAGGGTTATTTCAAATTCCATTAACAATCTGCTTTCTGAATACTTTGAAACTCTCGATTCTGGCCTTCAATTTTTCTTGAGAATGTCGGAAATGCATGGGATGGTGCTAATTCTTTTACAAGTAATTAGGAGATGTTGAAGTTAGCATTTTGAATTCTTTTGTACATCTAAATGGCAATAAAGACCCCGGCTCTCACATGAACTACTTACTGTAGCTCTAGTTCATTGACCCTACAAGAAGTCATTTCCATTTCATCCAAATATTCGGTAGCCCATCAAACAATTGTCATATCATGCCTGTTGGATCAATTGTTATATGTCGAATTCTGATACATGTAGTTTTATGGACCAAACTAATTATACATATAAGAAACGGTGATAATTTTGTAAATAAATTAAACTTACATAACTATCAATCTCTCGAAAATATTTTTTATAAATATTCATCATTTGTCATTAAATAAAAGTTAATTAGTTTATTGAAAAAAGTTTATTACAAATAAAATAAAAATTCCTTAATTTATTGAGAAGATTCATTACAAATTTATGGAAAAAGATTTATTACGAATATATAAAAAGTTTATTAGTTTATTAAAAAATATTCATTACGAATGTATTAAATATTCATTAGTTTATTGAAAAATATTTATTAAATCATTAAATAAAGGGTTATTAGTTTATTGAAAAATATTCATTAAAAAATGTTCATTACAAATAAAGTAAATGTTACTCAGTTTATTAAGAAAGTTTATTATAAATAAATTGAAAAAATATTTGTTACTAATGTATTAAAAATTCATTAGTTTATTGAAAAATGTTCATTATAAATAAAGTAAAATTTCATTAGCTTATTGAGAATGTTCATTGCGAATGAACTGAAAACATTCAGTACGAATGAACTAGAAATTTATTAATTTTATGAAAAATATTCATTAGTTCATTAAAAAAATTCATTACAAATAAAGTAAAGATTCATTAATTTAATGAAAAAAATTCATTATGAATAAATTGAAAAAGTTTTATAATAAATGAACTAAGAGTTCATTAGTTTATTGATAAATATTTATTAGTTTATTAATAAATATTCATTTCTTATATTAATACAAGTTCATGTTTATTTTTATGTATTTAATTTAATAGATTTTTTTGTATTTTAATTTATAAATATGAATTCATTAAATCGAGACAAATAGTATCTAAAAAAACAAAAATAGATTTTATTTTGATACCGGTTCATTAGTTATTAGAAAAATGTTCATTAGTTTATTAATAAACTAATGAACATTTTTCTAATAACTAATGAACCGGTATCAATAAACGAATCTGTATAAATTTATTTTACTTACAAAATTGTTACCGTATTTTTATTACTTCTCTCATGTTCACACGTATTTAGTCTATAATACTATGTAGATCTAAGTCCATAATATAATTTCCCCTGTTGGACAAGTTGTGAGATGGATTCTTAAAGCACTTTTCCCTCGGGTAAGATTTGGGAAAGTTGTAATCCAAAACTCTGTCCGGGGCCACCCACCCCATTATTAGTTGGCCATCGAATCTACATTTCAACCACAATTTGAATCTTTTGGGCGCAAGCAACCATTTTAAAGATAACAATCGAACATCAACTAGACACTAGACAGAATTACTTACAAATTAATGCCAACCATTAGATGAAATCCATTGTATGTTCAAGACAAAGTACTTCACTCCACAATCATCAGAATATCATAATCAAACTAGTACAATAACAGAGCCATCATATCCATTCATTTTAACAAGCACCAAATATTTTCTTTCCAAACAGTGTTCTCTCGACTTTTAATATTTCATACTATTATTTCACTGCGTTCAGCCATTCCAACAGCTGGCGGCCAAATGCAAGCTTGTATAGAAGCCAAGAAAATTGCAACAAATAACAGGAAACATACAGCGATTAAAGACCCTGATCAATTAGATAATCACCAAGCCTTTCGACAATCATGTTGCACTGCCCTGGAGTCATTGGCTCATCATAGATACCAATGATTAAGGCCTGATTGGTCTTCTTAACAGTGACACCGCCAGGTCCCTGAAATTGAAGTAACAAAGGTTCAGAAGACAAGAAGAATGAATTAATCCATGTAATAAGCATTAGAATTTCCAAGTGTGAGAAGCCGATGAAGATACAGTTCCATAAAAGTCAATGCATCAGACGTAATTTGCTTCGTATTGAAAAATCATAAAGGTATATCCTAGTGTCCTTAAAATCCAAACCGAAGAGACACTGGTTAAGTAATATCAAATCCAAAGTTGGCCATCAATCACCTAATAGGTTAAGTGAATGTTTTCCCTAATTCTGAAACAGATAATGCTGACAGATGAGGTTCCTGAGGCATAGGGAACACAACCAGTTCAGATGGCTCAGTATGTCAAATTGTCAATGTGTGAGTTTCATATTAAAAATTAACGTGGAACTTAGTTTGAAGACATTCTAAGTGATTTCAAATGCAAATGTAGGTAAATAAGCACTGTGAATAAAGTGAAATCAAATACAGTATGAGAGTATCACCTTCTTTCCTCTAATAACAGCTCCTGGCTCGCCTTGGATCACCATGTATTTTGTACCACCAAGATACAATCCAGTTGGTGCAAGTGTTCCAGGCTCATTAAAATCATTCATAATGGCGGTGATTTCTTCAGGCTTAAACTGAAGCAAAAAAATCAATATGAAGGAAATGGGCATTAGTTATTAAGAAAAGGGATCAACATGCATCCTAGCAAATATGTGACAAGGTGATCTTCTGCATCCATAACAAACAAGTTTAAGTATTTCAATTGTTGATAATCCTTTATTGTTACAACAAGTAATAGATCACAAAAATTCCAGAGTTTATATTCTCAAGAATTTACTTTCCTCTCCCTCTGTGAAATTTTATCATTCAACTTTGAAAGGTTATAGATTAGCAACAAATTAAGCTAAACACGGGCAAGAATCGAACTAATACAAAGATCGAACATAAACATATGTCAACAGAACTAAGAGATCATAAATCAAGCCATGTGATAACAACGATCCCGAAAAATAAATTAAGCAAGCATCAAAACATCAAATAAATCAGATCACACAAAACCAAGAATCAAAGAGAAAGCACAGTTGACCAAGATCAATTTCTTTCCAGCACATCCCATCAGCTAGTAAATAAAAAAAAAAACAAAAAACGAAAGTGAAAATTAATAAAATCAAACTGGAAACAGAAGTCGGTCAGATCACATCTCAAGCAGCGAACCGACCAAAAGAAAGAAGTAAATTGGACGAATCCAAAGAAACAAACAGGTTCATTCTCAAAAGAAAAAGGAGCATGAAGTAGAGATAGACCTGAGGGAAGTTGGAGCTCTGGGCCCAAACGCTGCCGTCTTGGCCGATGATGGCAGCGGCAGAGAGAAAATTGCCCTCGATTTCGCACATGAGATGGTCATCGACGTATGTTTGCCACGACATCTTGATCTTCTTCTGCTTCCTTCTTCTACAGAAACGTTGCCAATCTGTTTTTGTTTATGAGCTTTGTGAGCGTTAGATTTCTGCTGCTTAGCGTTGTGTGTGTGTGTGTGTGTGTGTTAAAGAGCGACGGAGAGAATTCTTATTGGAGAAGGCAGCAGAGAGAGATATTGCGTTAAAAGGACGAGACACGGTGGTCCACTGCACTGTTTAATTATTTGCGGTATGGGGTTTGCTGCCTCGTCCAGTAATATTTTTTTAAAATTATTCAAAATTTTTGTCTAGACTCACATTAAATCCAATTTCTCGGTAATTTATGGATTTATTTTTGATATTAGGTTTTCCTGTAGAAATAATTTTATATTTGTGTAAAAAAACCAAATAAAATAATAATAATTATTAAATTACAATTTTAACTGTTAGTTAAATATTATATAATCTGAATTATTCATTATATTTGTAATATAATAAATACAGAATATAGAGAGCCATAATTGTCGACAGAGAAAATGGGCCCCCAACCGAAAAGGAAAAAGGATACCCTTACCTGATGATTAAAGAAGATTAGTCGAATAATTTTGGTGGTGACTAATTATCTAAAGTCACTCATAGACTTATATTTGTCACACTTTTCTTTAATAAATATTAATTTCCCTTTTTTTTTTTCTTGAAAACTATAGAACTGTGAGTGAAAGCAACTACAAACAGGTGAATCATCTTATCTTACAGCCCACACCCACATCTTCTTTATATTAAAAAAAATAAATATAAAAATTACAAAAATATATTATTGCAGTTCTGTTTTCTAATGTTTAGTTAAATTAAGTGTGTTCTAGGGTGATTTTATTTTTTACAAGCTTGAATTTTGAATAATTTTAAGTTAAGCTGCTTAATTAGATTTAGTGAGTTATAATTGAATTTTGACCCAACTCAATTATGATAGTTTATGGTACAGAATACAGATCATGTCAAAATATTCATATATTATTTATGATTTTGCTGGGTATTATTAAGCATAATTGAATAGGTACTATTACAGGTATCTTCAAGAATCCCTTAATTTTTTTGGTAGTAATTTTATCTATCAGGTGCAGGTAAAAAGGGATTGATATCTAGATATTATTTATAGGTCTATATTTATAAATTAGGCAAGCCAGAATTTGATCCTTGCAACTTTTCAGAAGTGTCCAAACTAAGAAGAATCTCTTTAGATAATTATGGCACATAATCATTCTCGGTTGGTGGTGATGATACCATTTCTATATCAAAATGCTAGTGGCAGAGCAAATCATGTCTAAATTTTCTACATTTGAACCACTCAAAGGCACAATTGACCACTTGCTATTCTATTCCCCACCAATAAAGCACCACCACAGAATTGGTTATTACTCAATTGGGATGCTGTGCTGAACCCTTTTTTTCTTTTTTTAATCCAAGGCAGATCACAAAATGATTCAGAAATTTTCGAAATGTTCAATACTAATTGCACCAAGAAAAGGATGTGCAAAAGAGCCGCATAAATTCACATTAATTCGAGATTTATCAACATAATGCAAGTCAAAAACAGGCAAACACCAAACCACCAATATAGTTCTCAGATGGTTATTGTCTGCAACATCTTCCCTGCCATTTCAAGGCTTTCAACAGAAGAGAAGAGTGTGCAAACTGCACACCAGAGATCAAATACAAAAGCAACAAAAATGGGAAAAAAAAAAAAACTGGCTTTCAAGCTCTGAAAAGAATATTGATAAATTTGTGATAGACTAGGCCTACAGCCCCTGATCAACGAGGTAATCCCCCAACCTCTCAACAACCATGTTGCACTGTCCTGGAGTCACAGGCTCCTCATAGAGACCAAAAACAAGAGCTTGACTAGTCTTCTTTATGGTGATCCCGCCTGATCCCTGCCATAACAAAGCATCCAAGCTTCTAAGTATATGCATTATACAAGCAGAATCAGCCCCCAGTGACAGAGACCATACACAGTTTCCTTCTTACATATAAATTCGAGAATTAGAAGTCATTGGTAAACAACCTTGGAAATTAGATATAATAAGAATTGACGTAATAAGAATCAATGTTAAGAATAAAAAATCAAGGCAATCACCTTCTTTCCACGGATAACAGCTCCAGGCTCTCCCTGGATAACCATGTACTTAGTGCCCCCAAGATGTAAGCCTGTAGGGGCAAGGTGACCTGGTTCCTCAAAATCTTTCATGATGTCAGTGATCTCTGCAGGCTTGAACTGCAATTTTAAGAATCCAAATAAAGTATTAAGTCTCCAAATTCGATTGAGTAATAATACAAATCGGCAGACAGGAAAAAAGCACATGCATGTCTCAATTGTGAGTCGAAAATCGACATGCAACCAATATTCATCGCTATGATTGACGCGATTCAATCAAATTTCAAATGCCACACAAATGGAAGCACATTCTTCGAAATTCAAGAGATCATCCGTACAAGAATCCACATTATCGATAGCGATCATGATTATAATTAAGCAGATAAAAAAAAAATGAGTGAGAAAGAGGAATTTTACCTGAGGGAAAGAGGAGCTCTGAGCCCAGACGCTGCCGTCATGGCCAACAATGGCAGAGGCGGAGAGATGCTTACCTTGGCCGTCGATGTCACACATCAAGTGTTCGTCTACGTAAGTCTGCCACGACATCTTCACAAGCGTTTTGTATTAATCTCTTTTGCTGGACTGGAGAGAATTGAGCTCTGTGATTCAGTATTTTTACTCAGTTGTTATTGAGGAAATGGGTGCAAGTTTGGAATTGGTTTTTATTGTTTGGGTAAATAAAGGGCGGTGATTGCGGTGAGAGCGCTTTGAAAATTGAAGGATCGGATCTGGTTGTTCGATTGATGATCTGTGGACCGTCCCGTCCGTTTTGCTTGATTCATTTTTTACCTTTCGCCTTCGCGTTATTTTAGGATTCATTTTCCCCTCCATATTTTGCGTGGCTTAGCGCTTGTTTGCCATCCTCTTTGACCAAATTACATCTTCTTATCTTTAGGTTTTGTTTGGTTTAAACGCATATGGTAATTGAGCTGTTATTATTAAACTATAAAATTATCAAAAAAAATATAATTTATATTATTTAAAGTATATATTTTTATATAAAATATAAATAAATAAAACAATTATTTCATATAATTATATTCTATAATTAAAATAATAAAATTTAATTAATTATAAATAAAAATTTTAAATATATATATATATATAATTTATAAATAAATTTGATATTATTTATGCTTAATATACTAAATAACATATATAGTAATTAGAAATATAATATATATTTTTTCATTTAAAAATAAATAATATTACTAGTTTAAATATTATTTGTAATTATAAATAATTTATTGATTAAAAAATTCAATTTGAAGAAAATAAATATTTTGCAATTAATAAAATATAAAAAGGTATTATAGTCCAATTTAAAAATTAAATTAAATCAGCTAACAATTGATAAAAAAAACTTCAAGATGAAGCTTTTTCAAATAATATTTGATTGCGTTATAATTAGCTATAAGCTGCTAATTACAAAATTTTACTAAACACATTTATTTAGCTGTATTTTTTAAAATTCCATCAGTTAAACCAAATACCTCTTTAATTTTGTTAATTAATATTTTAGTTCCAACAAAATAATAATTAAATGAATTATTAATATATTGTCATATAAAATATAATAATTACTTTTTAAAAATGTAATAATAAGTCATTTGTATATTTAATGAAACTAATTTTTTATTAACATGTCTTACATGTGATTATTATATATAATATTAGTTATTAATTACTATTTAATTTTTATATAACAATACTCTTATCCAACTAATTAGTTTTAGTTACTTTTAATAACAATGTAATTAGGTTACGTTTAATTTAAATATTAATGCTTGTAATTATATTTAATTCTTATATCAGACTAAATATATAAAAAAATTACGTCAAATTATCTCGCTCATTATAATTGTTAATTTATTTATTATATATAAATTATCTTATCCATTATATTTTTTTTACTATATTTTTCTAATTTTTTTATCAAATTATTTTTTCTTTTTTAATATTAATTATGTATTTTTTATATACAAAATACAGTTACCTAATCGTAATATAATTGAAGTTATAATTAATAAATTATTAATAATATTCACTAATAAATTAACTTATTAAATGACAAAATTAATTCAATTAAATAATACAGATTGATTTTTTGATAAATTTATCTGACTCCCCCTATGCCTATTTTAATATATCATATGATATAAGCTACAAGTTACATTTTTTTCTATTCTAATTCATTATAATTTAAGAAGAAATATGATGTAAAACTCAAAGTTTAACCCACATATGCATGAACCAATGCACTACCAACAAATGTCCTCCCAAAATTGATCTCACCAAAAATCAC
Source organism: Balakata baccata (assembly GCA_949630135.1). Taxonomy (NCBI): domain Eukaryota; kingdom Viridiplantae; phylum Streptophyta; class Magnoliopsida; order Malpighiales; family Euphorbiaceae; genus Balakata; species Balakata baccata. The sequence continues at coordinate 19,595 of CATIWF010024882.1, forward strand.
TAGCTTAAATTACTAATTACTCTAATTACCAACTTATACAAAATGCAACCTAAACCCATCAAAACACTAATGTTTAGATTTATGAAATGGAATGGCTGTCAGTCTTGCAGCATTAGCCTGAAAAACATAATCATTTGTATCATATATCCCAACCCCATAATAGCAAACCAATATGCAGTCATATCTCATTTATTTCCCAGAAAACTCGATCAAAATTGTTCGTCCAATTCTGAAAAAACAAAAACAAAAAAGCTGAGAACGAGATTTCTTTGAAGAAGAAGAAGAAAGAAAGAATGAAAATTTCTTTGCAACCGGCTATATATCCATACGTTTCAGTTATACAACAATTCAAAAATTCTTGAGAAAATTTTTAGAAATCAGGATCGTCTGTTGTCCTCTATGATTTAAACAAATACTAAGTTCTCGGTTAGCTGCATCCGCATTCGACAGAGGGTCACAACTGGTCACTTAGTCGATATGCTCTCCCTGAGAAAGCCACACCGGTTCTACTTTCAGGTTGGGCTCGATTGGCTGCTGGAGCTGGTGCCCCTATTCTCCACCTCGCAACCAGTTTATGTCTAAAACAGTTGAGGAAATTGCAGCAACATGAAATTAAATACAACCATATTCTGGACAGGTGCAATCAATTGAAGATAAATCAATATGTTAAAACAAGTTAATGAGTCCAATGCAGAAAGGATGACCTAATTTTATCATTTGAATGTTATGAGGATGCTGTCATGTGATTAAGAAGAAAACTGAACAGAAGAGAAGGTCATATACGTTTCTATATAGGCAGATGAGATATGAGCCGGTCAAAACTCACTATATGAACTGTATAGCTGCAATGACCTCTTAATGCAACAGTAGAACTGTCAACAGAATGCAAAGAACAAGCATATAAAACAACAACGATTGCTTCACATCAGATGCAATCATGCAAGTGCTAAATAGTATCGAGAAAAGCCAAATATACTTTTATCAATCAGGAATAATGCAATATAAGGATACACCCATCTTGGAGTCTTCAACAAGGTCTTCCCAGTTGCAAGAGGATGCAACACAGTTAAAAAGTAATATAGATGCCCTGCTATGATTCCAAGTAGATCTGGCATAAGAGGCGAACCAAAAATGACATCTAAAGCAAGCATTGCCCATGGTAGATAAAATGCCTGAGAACAAAACGGGAAAAAAGAAATTGCATGTCAGCTATAAAGGCCTAGCTGCCTAATCTTAAGCGTAAAACTGGAAAGAAAACACCAAAAAAAAAAAAAAAGAACTGGATATAACTCATGCATACCTTAAGAGTCACAAGCCCATATATGTTGATCTGGGCATTTGGGAATTCTCTGCTCCATACATAGACAAGCATGAAAACAAGTGATATCCCTAAGAACGGGGTCCAAAAGATAGGGATGGCAGCCAGTACCTGAAAAACAGAAAAGAGAAAATGTCATATCAAGCTTAATCTCAGATCTCTCCAGCTCGCATGATACTGGGTCCATCTCATTGTTAAATAGCAGTGAAGTCAAACTGTCCAGCATTTAAACAAAAAACACTTTCAACCACCACCACCACCACATAAGAAAAAATCTTAACCAATGAAGTAAGTAACTGCGTACCAACATTGTAAAGGCTCCAAAAATCATCATCCACAAGAAATCTGCTGTGCGCCTATTAAATGGCCCGCTCTCCAGTTGAACACCATATCTTGCTCTGTACAATTGCAGAAATTAACCTAGAAGAAATTGGTGTTTGGAATGGAATTCTAGATGCATATTTATCAATTTCATATATCCTAGATTGATACAGAAGCAAGTTGCAAAATGAAATTACACCAAACCTATGCATCTAAAAACTTACATCATTAGCAGGCGAATTCCGAAATTGATGGAAAACTTTCCCAGGAGAAAAAAGTTTGTAATAAGCCTCCATACCTATAAATGCATATCATAATATAATCATATAAAAATTGGAAAGACCGGTTTGAACAGAAAAAGAAAATATGGCATACATGTATATATATTAGAGAGAGAGTGAGATAGGGAGGGAATTTACAGAAATAAAGTGCATACAAGCACACAAGTGATCATGGTCAATTTTAGTTCAACTCGTCTTGGAGGCTTTAAATTGCATTTCCAGCTTATGTTTCCCATCACATGTATGCCAGATGTCAATATATTCTTACACTAAAATGAATTTACTATCTATGTATAGAAAAGAATAGAGAAAGTGTTGATGAAGCTATAATAGCTAACTTGTTCATTGATGAAAAGAGTATATCTATAAAACAAATTAGCAATCATATTGAATTTAAATCATTCCAAAACAAATTATCAGAAGTAATATGGAAATTATCATAATAGCAACAGAATCCCTTAGCTAAGATATTCAATGGCTCAGAAACAATTGATTCAGACCTGGAAACGATAAATCACAAGTTCATATATTAGCGCAATATGTACTTCATCAAGTAGTCCAAGCTGATACACAGCAGTGAAAAGTAGGCACGAAGTCCCATAAGCTTTGCTTATTGGTGGAAGAGATTTATAGTATCTGAAAGAAATAGACAACAGAAGTTGCAACATTCAAAGGCATTCAAAGTATCAACAGATACAAAGCTAACAGATAGAGTACCCAAAAAATTAAAGATAACCAGTTTACAGTTGTTTTAGTAAAAATAGTGTTGCTGCTACTACCCAGAAAATCAAGCATCAAAGATTAGCAGAATAACAGCTTTGCCAACACACTTCGTAATTTTGTTGTCTGCTTAAAAATATATTAAGAGTCATTTCAAATATTTCTACATTATCGAGATGCTTATTAAACATCTCTTTGAAAAATAACCTTGCTCGCGATGATTTCAGTCCAAATCTGGATGTGGAAGACCTACTCTTAAATTCAGCATAAGATGTAGCCAAACATATTCTAATTTCTCAAGACAAACTTGGGCGGCTACTCCTCATTTGACCAACTAACCAGCATTTTCCCTCGAAAAACTGGAACAACCTGAATTCCCCGCACAAGAACATTTTACCAATCCAATTTGCAGATTCAATCTATAATATATCCTGATAATTCCAATTTCTTAATACAGCTCAATCATGTTCGGGATTAATTCTGATAATTAAAAGCTTACATTTAATTGACAATGGCCAAAGAAATTTCAAGACTCGGCTAAAGCGAACTAATTACGCTTGATTAAAATTTAGTTCAGCAGATGCCCAAAACAGTTCATGTTTCACATACAAGCAAAACTAAGAGAACAAATTGAGGGAAAGAACGACGAAGCCATGAAGGAAGAGGTCCGTTAGGACATAAAATTAATAGAAAATAAAAGAAGAAAAGTATTTCTTACTCAGCAGGTGAAGACATTGGAGACGCAAAGAGCTAATTGAAGATGGAGAAAACAAATTGAATACCAATTCCGTTCGAAAACGATGACTGTTACTGTTAATGACAGACGGAAATTGTACGCCGTATTAAGTGGAATATTCTGGAAAGTGAAAACGATGAACGGGTGAAGATATAGATACGACGCCGTTTCATGATTGATCCCTTAATCGAAAAGTCCTAATTTGGACTCCATTTTCGATTGACCTCATGATTCATTGGGTTAAATCATATCAATTTTTTATTAAATCGATCCGATCCCTATTTATTATTATCAATATCGATCTTGGTTTCTCTTTCGATAGTTTCATAAAAATAAAACACAAATATTTAAAGAAATGGTAATCACAATTATCAACAAATATTTATGATGACTTAATTTCGATATTTTTGTAATAAAATCACATATATTTTTTTTATTTTGTAAAAGTCATTTAACAGTGGTCTGGTTTCAGTAAAATTATTTTCAATAGTTTTTTGTGGTTAACAATTAGAAAGTTGTTCTCTCGTCTTAGTTTAGTTTGGCACTTGAAATACTTCACATTATTATACATATCAAATAGAATAAAATGTCAATGTACATATTAAATAGAATACTGACAATCCAATTTGCACTATTTTTAATTTATAGTACTGAAATAGATATTAATTTATAAGCATACGTACCACTCCATTTGATCTATATTGTGACGTGATATGTTTTAAGTGTCAAACTAAGATATCAACACAACTTTTTAATTGTTGATTGCTGAAAAATTGTTAGCAGTGACTTTATTAAAACTATACTATTATTGTAAGTTTTACGAAACAGAAAAATTTATGCAATTTTACTATAATAATATCAAAATTAAGTGATTGTAGATGAAATTAAGTGAATGACTACTGTATATATAAGTTTGCTTGCAATGCAATCAGTGCCAATTCACAGATCATGATTAAAACTATAATTGGGAAAGTATCATGATCTGTCATTTAATTATATCTTTTGTCTGACAACTTGTATATTATTTATTAAATTTTAATTGATAATTAAGATAATTAATTGAACAGTCTAATTACATTAATTTATAAAATCAAAATAACTTTTTTCCCTATTAATTTACATAGTTTGTCATGCGAATTTAAAAAAAAAAAATTGAGAAAAACAAAAATATCGGATGAATATTTTATCCCCAAGAACAGTAAAAGCAACCGAAAATCTCGTGAGTGGAATGGATCACCACGAAACAAATGATTTATGATTTAAACCAACAATATTGCAATAGAATATTTCGAGACTTTTTTTACCAAAAAGAGCCCAAATATTTGATGGTCAAATTCAGATTACCCCACCATTAATCAAGCATGGATAAGACACTTGCAACCTAATTCACATGGGTTGCCCTTCGCCATATAATCCAAAAGAAATAAGACTGATTAATTACTAATTACCCATTAATGTTCTCTTCATTTGTATTTGTTATAAATAATTACTTTATTCGTTATATTTTATATATCCTATAATCAAATAAAATTTGTTCCACTTTAATTGATTTTTTATATTTTCAATAAAATAAATAAATTATTAATAAAATTTATTAAAAACTTTTTTTGGTAAAATAATTTTCTAAAATAAAAAATATAGTTTAAATAAAAAATCTATTAAGATGCAATATGTGCCTCCTAACCACAAATTTCATATGGATTGAACAATAAATTTTTAAGTAGACTGATTTAACGATGACATCTATAAATTAATAAAATTATATAGTGATATATATATATATATGCCTGTTATAGTTACTTAAATTAATAAAAATAAAATAATTAAATATATATAAATATGTAATTAAACTAATCTTTACATAAATCACATCATAAACTCAATGATTGGACCTCAGAACTAATTTTAACTGCCGGTGAAATTGGATCTAATTATTTCTTACTGTGCGTGAATATGCAGTCCGGTTGCTTAATAATGAAACAAGCATCATGTTTTGAATTGGAAAAAAACAGCGAAATGCTAACCCCACATGCCTGTTCCCCACAGTCATGTCACGGGTATTTATATGTTCCCGAATTCCCACGCCACGGAAAATGAATTTTCGTATCAGATAATTATTAATGAAATATAGCTTTTTTATTGTGAAAAACATATAATTCGAAAAATTATTTTAGCCATTTAATAATCAGTAGTAGAAAATAAACGAATATAATCTACCATGTTCAATTTTAATTTTGTCTTGAATTCGGCAGTAAAAATATCGAAATTTTTTAATTTTTAATTAATTATGTTAAGCATCATAGGAGTAGAAAAGTTAATCACTTTTACTTTTCATTAGGACTTGGCTTTTTTGCCCTTTAATTTAGCTAAATCTCACAATAATAAAATTAGTAATTAAGAAGATAAATGAAATGAAAAAGAAAACTCACCAACCAAGAGGTGTCTTTAGTAAAGTGATGATGTTAAACCCATTAACTTTCAAGGCTATCACCCACTTGGTCAGCATATTCCATTGACTCCAATATCATTACATTACACTAGGACTTGATTTCAAGGTGTTGACTTTACTTAATTTAAACCTGGATAGTCATACGTCACCTTATTGTCACCTTTTCAAAATAAAATTACGATTTAAATATCTAAATATTTATTTATAAACTTTTAAATTTAGTATCCGATTCTCTTTAATTTTTTTATAATTTTAGTTTTAATTTTATAAAATTTATATTTATTTTTAAAAAATCTTATTTTATATTGAATAACGTTGTATATAATTTTCTATCTTTTCTATTGTTTTTTATTACTGAATTTTTCTAATTGGACCTCTATAGATAAAATTTATAATTCCACCACTTGTGATGAGTGCTCTAAAATTTCATTTTCAAATATCAAGCATGCTCTTTATAAAATTTTTTTAATAAAATTGAATTATAAAAACTCTAGTCTTATTTTCTCTCCATTTTTCTTTTTTTCTTTCTTTAGTTATCATATTGTTTAAACAATAAGGGCGATATTTGGCCATTATTAGCTTAAAAATACCTATCTATATTTTTTTTATCTATATATTTTTAAAATAAATGGTTATTTCAAATGAATCTATATTTTTTTATTTATTTTATTTTTCGTTATTTCATCATTTTGTTACAGCATTTAATTTTATTGTCTTGTTGTGATATTTTATTTTCGTCATTTTATTGCAGTGTTTTTGTGTGTGGGCGATTCAAAAAATAAAATATATTCGATTAAATAGAGATATTAAATCAGATTATGGTTATCAGTGTATTGCAGAACTGAAATTATATATATTCTAATCATTATACTATTATCAAATTTGTAGATTTTGAGCTGATTTATTATACTATTAATCTGAACACTATAAATTTTTTACCGTTTCATCATATAGTTTTTAGCGGATCTATATAAATTTCTATCGATGCATTGCTATAATTTGAATCAATAAAATTATTTTTATTGTAAAAAAAATAAAATTGAATTATTTTTAATAAAAAGTACTTCCAATATTTTAAAATATGAAGAAGTTAAGAATTGTTTTTGGAGATTTTCGTCAACTTTAGATGAGATTTTCATTTTCTTCTAATCACTTGGAATAATTAGGGACTGCTATTTTACACAAATGGTATCAGCGGGCAGCGCCGGGAATATTTGGTAGTTTGTGATGCTAAAAGAAACTAATTACAAATTTGTGGTAGTTTTTTTGATAATTTCTAAATTTGTCATTAAACAGTAATTTCAGAATTGTGGTAGTTGACCGATGCGTGCGCTGTTTGAACTTGTGAACCACTAGGGGCGCACCATGTTTGTGCATGGAAAATGCATATGTCAGTTCATTTGTTACTTTATTTCATTAATTTATTAAATTTTGTTAATTTATTAAATTTATTCATTAATTTTTGTTAATTATTTTTTAGAAAAATGAATATATAATTTATAAATTAAAGTTTGATAAATTATATTTAGTAATAGTTATTGAAATTAACTAAATAAATAAATTATAAAATTAAAGTATTTAGAATTTAATGATATATTAACTAAAATTTAGGAAATAATAATTTCTAAAAATTTTGAAAGATAAAAAATGTAGAAAAAATTTATAAAAATTGTCCAATATCAAGTTTTGTTCGGATATCATTTGCTCTAAAAGTTAATTTATATTATTATTATTGTATAACCATTAATTGTTAATTAAATTTATTAATTGAATTTGGATTAATTATTTTTTAGAAAAATAAAGACATAATTTATAAATTAGAAGTTGATAAATTAAATTTGCTATCTAATGAATAAATTAAATTAGAAAATAAATCGAGATAAAAATGTAGTAAAATTTCATATAAATTTTTTAGTAAAAAATGTAGTTAGATTGGTGCCTACGGTGACGCGCCACCTGGCATGCGTGCGCAAGTTCAACTGGCGCATGCAGCATAAAATGCCACCTGGCGTGCGTGCGCCAGTTTAACTGGCGCATGCATGCCAAGTGACGCGCCATGTACGCTAGTCCAACTATATTTTTATAACTAAAAATTTAAGTGAAATTTTACTACATTTTTATCTTAATTTATTTTCTAATTTAATTTATTCATTAGATAACAAATTTAATTTATTAACCTCTAATTTATAAATTGTATCTTTATTTTTCTAAAAAATAATTAATCAAAATTTAATTACAATTAATGTTCATGCAATAATAATAATAATAATAATATAGATTAATTTTTAAGTAAATGATGTTCGAACAAAATTTGCTATTGAACAACTTTTATAAATTTTCTCTACATTTTTTATTCCTCAAAATTTTTAGAAATTATTATTTTCCAAATTTTAGTTAATATATTATTAAATTATAAATACTTTAATTTGTAATTTATTTATTTACGTAATTTCATTAACTATTACTAAATATAATTTATCAAACTTTAATTTATAAATTATATATTCATTTTTCTAAAAAATAATTAACAAAAATTAATAAATAAATTTAATAAATTAATGAAGTAAAGTAACAAATGAAGGGACATATACATGTCCTATGCATAGACATGATGCGCCACTTTCATTGGCGCACCACCAGTCCAAATAGTATATGTGTCAGTTAATTACTGTAATTCTGAAATTACTGTTAAAACTATCACAAATTGAGAAATTATAAAAAAATTACCGCAATTTTACAATTAATTTCTTTTAATACCACGAACTAAAAAAATTCCGGCAGCACAGTAGAGAAGGGAGGATCCAGCGAATGCCACGTAGGCTATTGATGGTTTTATTCTATATAAATAGAATTAATTAAATAATTAATAAAGCAATTGTAGTGTTTCTTTGTGATATATGGAAGGATTTAGAGTATTTGGGAGCAGATTTTTCACCCTATCAAATTCCAGCTTTGGCCGTTTTCATATGGCCAATGACAACGTGATGACAGCCTTAACCCAGCTGTGCTGACCCCACCTTATCACTCCCCATTCCCTCTTCTCTTCTTATCCCATTTTTCATTTCCATTCAACTCTCATGTATTTTTTTTAATTTTCATTTCCTTCATTTTTTTTCTTATTTCAATTTGCAAATATTAATTTAATTATCAAAGTTTTTAGAAATTATTATCTGCACAATTCTTGTCTCGACTACTATGACAATTTTATTTATATATCATGGCTGTAAGAAAATATAATGATTTTATTATTAATTTGATTTTTTTAAATAAATAATGCAATGAAATATTGTTAATTGAATTGTAGGTAAGTGATAAAAGTGGGGTAGTATGATTGACGAACTGGTACATAATTCCACGAGAAATAGGCCCAAATCGTATCGGAAAATATTTCAGAATGCGGCGTCTTTTGCCGCTAAAAATAAAAAATAAATAAATAGAAGGAAGGAGAAAGGTCCCACCGAGCAAAACAGAACAGAAGCAGCTAGAGAGAGAGAGAAGGTGAAACGTTAAAACAGGTGTGAGCCGACATCCATATTACTCACATCAACCATTCAACAACGTACATGTTTTCGAAGCTCTCCTCCCTTACTAACCTGCATTCCAAAATAAACCACTCGTGAGTCTTTAGTCTTAATCCCATAAAAGATCAGTGTTCAGTAATAAGCTATAACAATGGATCCATGTCCCTTTGTTCGTTTAATTGTCGAATCTCTAGCTCTAAAGCTCCCTTTGGCCACCAAACCAGCTGGCTCTGGCGTTCACCCTTCAACCACGCCCTGTTTTTGTAAATTACGCATTAAGAATTTTCCTTCACAGACCGCCCTCCTCCCTCTTTCTTCAACTTCTAACGATTCCCTGCCTGACACTACCACCTCCGCCCTCGGTTTCCACCTCGAAGCTTCAACCATCCGTCGCCTCTCCGGTAAGCCACTCACTCTCCGTTTGGAAGTCTACACTGGTCGCATGGGTCATACCTGTGGAGTCAATGGCGGCAAGCTGTTGGGTCGGGTTCAGGTCAGTGTTGATTTGGGGAATGCTTTGTCTAACCCCAAAGTTTTTCACAATGGGTGGCTAAAACTTGGGAATCAGCCAGATAAGCCGACCGCTCGTCTTCATCTCTTGGTCCGGTCTGAACCGGACCCACGGTTTGTTTTTCAGTTCGGTGCTGAACCGGAGTGTAGCCCGGTGGTTTTTCAGATTCAAGAGAATATACGCCAGCCTGTTTTCAGCTGCAAGTTCAGTGCGGACCGGAACTCTAGATCTCGGTAATTTTTTTTTCTTTTGTTCCATTCCATCTTTTTACTGTTGGTTTTTGGTGCATTTTAGTGGGGTATAGGTGGGCCTATTAACATGCGCTGTTGGTGGTGGCGTAAGGCATGGTGGGGTTATAATTATTGAATTAATTAATTAATTAGTTAGTATCTGATTTTCTGGTTAATAATGTCTGGTCTTATTAACTCTGGCCTATTGGCAGTAACAGGAAATATGAGTTTTGGTTCGTGATAAAGGTGTATTCGGTATTATAGGCTTAGGGATTATAAGTAGCGATCACAATTTTATAAATAAAATAAATTTATATATATTATAATAATTTTGTAAATATTTATCATGCATTAGAAAAAGCGTCATTGATTCGTGGAGAAAGGTTTATTTATTTATTGTTAAAATATTCATTACGAATAAAATAAAATTTTATTAGTTTATTAATAAAAGTTCATTTCTTATAAATATATTATCAGTAAAATATATTTTATAAATTATAAGTTTATTTGTTATAAATTATAGGTTAATTAGTAATAAAATAAAAAATTCATTAGCAATAAAGTAAAAGTTCATTACTTTATTGAGATATATTCATTTGTTATACAACTCTAAATTCATTAGGAAGAAACTAAATATTCATTAGTTTATTAATAAAAATTTATTAGTTTTTTTAGTAAAATGTTCATTTCATTTATTTATATAATTAATTTAATAGATATTATATTAGTTTTTTTATTTTGATTTGTATGTATGAATCCATTGAATTCTCTTAAAAAATATACATTATGTATTTAATTTAATAAATATTATATTATTTTTTTTAATCTTTATAGTAATAAACGAACAAATTTTTATTTTATATGCAATGAACTTTTTTCAATAAATTAATAAATATTTATCAATAAAATAATAAATCTTTTTTAATTAACGGATGATGAATATTTATAAATTAAATTACTACGGTGTATTTAATAACTTTGTAAATTTAATTTATTTACAAAATTTTCACTACTACTTATCCTGAAATCATAATGCTCTAGGTACATAGTTCCATAATATAATTTGTCATAAAGTAAGCATGTGGACTGTCAATTCCTTTGTAAGATGGTAACACACCCACATGCCTAGACTGCTAAGTTTAGCACCACCTTATCTATTATTTCTTTCATAATTTTAGGAATTTACATATATGATATAGAAGCTTAAATTTCAATTTTGAGATTGAATTGCATTCATTAATCGAGTTTCTGGTATATTGAGGTGCTTGCTCTCAGAGCTTCAAATACATGTGGACTTTTTTTTTTTTCATGTGCTTCCTTCCTTCAAAATTCTATCCAACTGGATGGGCTTTTGCTAGAATCGTGGCTATGATAAATTTTGCATGCACCAACCATGACAGATCATAATTATCGAAATGGCTTTGTTAATTCAAAAAATTAATTATTATTTCGAAGCAAGTAATTTATGAATTTGCATTTTGGTCAAAGAGACAAAGTGCAAATCTCCTTAACTGTCAAACCTGATTATCTCAGATTCCCTTTCCATGTGCAAATATTTGGTCCGAATCTTTTCCTATGATCAGTTACGTATCTTGTATTTTAAGTAAAGATTCTAATCCCAACTTAAAATTTTTATTTTTTAAAAAAAAAAAACCAGATCTCTCCCATCAGATTTTACTGTCAACAACAACAACAGAGGATGGAGGAGAACATTCGCCGGCGAGAAAGAAAGAGCAGGAAGGGAAAGAAAGGGATGGATGATAATGATTTATGATCTTTCAGGATCCCCAGTTGCAGCTGCCTCCATGATCACACCATTTGTTCCATCACCAGGCACGGACCGGGTCTCTCGATCGAACCCAGGTGCGTGGCTAATACTCCGGCCTCATGGGTTCTCCGTCAGCAGCTGGAAACCATGGGGTCGTCTCGAGGCATGGCGAGAGAGAGGTCCTATTGATGGTCTAGGCTACAAATTTGAGCTGGTAACAGACAATGGCGGGCCTAGCCGAGGAATCTCCATTGCGGAAGCTACAATAAGTGTGAAGAAAGGAGGACAATTTTGCATTGATAGTAGAATAACGAGGGATTCTGGGTTGAGCTACAGATCACCTGTGAAAGGTTTCGTGATGGGCTCAACTGTGGAGGGGGAAGGAAAGGTGAGCAAGCCAGTGGTGCAAGTAGGAGTGCAGCATGTGACATGCATGGCAGATGCTGCACTGTTTATAGCACTTTCAGCAGCTATTGATCTGAGTATGGATGCTTGTCGCCTTTTCTCGCACAAGCTCAGGAAGGAGCTTTGCCATGACGATCAAGATTCCTTCTCTTAGTCCCTTAATCTGCTGCAGTGATAACCAATTAATTTTAGCTCATTATAAGAGTAAATAACCGTTGGTTTGAGCAAAGAAAGGCATTTTCTTAATTTATTCAAATTTTGCTTATATATTCTTTGATTTCCTGAGAAGTTCTATAAAATTTGGGCTTGGTATCCGATCGGGTTTGGAGACTCAGCCGGCTTGGTTTAATTTAGATAGTTGAAGTTCACAATTTCTTGCAGGTTTTGATTGGTTCTGTCAGTCACCTTATGGTTGAGGGTTTTTATAATTTGTATTACGGAAATGCTGTTAATACATACATGTTTACATAAATACTGTATAACCACAGATTGAAACTGTACATACAGACAACAAAATGCAATTGGTTTTATTATAATATATATATATATATATATATATATATATATATATATATATATTTCTTTCCATAGATGCATTCTTTGCTCATTTTACCTCATTTATATCTTCAAAAAAACCCCTTCATCCATAACCTCATAATTCTATATTTCTCCAATTTGCCACACACCGCT